>NW_022261668.1:65681-95727 GCF_009602425.1 Actinia tenebrosa | reverse complement strand
AAAGAAAAAAAGAAAAAATTTACAGTGTCATTCAAGGCACTGTTTTTTTTTATTAATGTTTTTAAAAAATCCCTCCTTTATTTTTTTCTTTCTTTATTATTATTATTTTCGTGCTAAAAGGATTTTTCAAAGAACTGCTGTTTTTTCCCGCCTTTTCAGTTTTTTTAGTAATATACTTTTAGTCCCTCTAAATTAAGGATGTTACTGCTTTCCCCCCATTGCATTCCATCAACATTTTTCCCGCCAAAAAGATTTTTTATTTTTTCCACCTCTTTTTTATAATTTTGCACCTAAATGCGCTAAATTCATGGTTTTCGGTATTATAAGTATTAAAGTAAAGTATTCTTACCTTAATGGGAGTTTTTCATACCGGGCGCTGAAATTTAGATACCGCAATTGCCCAATTTATTTAGAGTTAACTTCTGCCACATCTGAAAAAATGAGAAAAATATACAATGAGCACAAGACAATAAAGGAAGAAAGGAAGGAAAAAGTAAAAAAAGAAAGTGGCTCAGTATCATTGTTCAATTGTTTGTGGCGCGCATTTACAATTTCATTCAAGAAAAGCGACAAAACAAAGCATTCAAAAAAAAAGTTTTTTCCAAAAAAAAATTCTAAATTTTTTTAAAGAAAACAAATGTTTACACTAGAAAACAACTTKTTTTACAGAAGAATAAACGTTGCAAACATTGTTTTACGCATTTTTCATTCACACTTGCCTTGTTGCCTTTGTGCAAGGGCCAGAGTGATAACGATGAAGATTGTTGTCCAGCTTTAGGATTTTTGTTTCAGTTTAAACTCTTCAACTTTGTTATTTTATTCTGCAAAAGGTAAAAAGGCAATTTATTTGGTTGGTTTGACTCAACACAAAAGATTTCAGCTGCTTTTGTCCGTCACTAATGTTTCAATTTACTGCAGCAAGTCTACAAACATGGTTTAAAACTAAAGCCATTAACTCTTAAAAACTAGTCAAAACTAAAGAAAATCAAGAGCACCTCAAACAAGAAGCCTATTCTTATCTTTTCCAAGTATTTTTTGCAGAAAAATTGGAATAAAATGATAAAAAACGTTCACTCACCGTGTTGGAACGTGTGGAGAGAGCGACGGTTTGATCTAACTTCAGTTCGACGGCACTGAATTCTTCTTTAAAACTTAGTCAAACTTTCTTGTAATTGTATCATTAATAAACATATGTTGTAGCTGCATCATCATAGAAGCTGAAAATAGATGAGGAAAGATTAGTTTTGAATAAATAACGAAGGAAAATTGGTTCTAATCTTCTTACTTTCAATTCTGCAGCCACTTGCTTCGACGTCTTGAATGAAAGTGTGTGAATTCTGGCGGTAACAAGCCATTTGCGTGCAAAATCTCACGTGCTTTGGTCTCAACCAATCAGAAGCTGTTAAAAAATCGGCGTTTCAAGTATTAGCCAATAGTGTTGCAGATAGGTGTTACTGATTGACAGAAGAACAAATGAAAAAGGCGGCAAAATATTTTGCGGAAGAGGAGGGGAGGGAACGTTCGTTCAGAAAAACTTGTGGCAAAATATTTTGGTAAAGTGGAGCGAAGGAAACGGATATTCGTATTTCTCTCTTCTTTTTATTTGTATGTGCTTTTGTTTTGTTGTGCGTTTTCTTTTTCTTTTTTTTTTTTTTTTTTTTTTTTTTTAGGTTCAAACCTACACGGCCTAAATTCCCTTCCCTAAACTCGCTCAAAATATCATCTACATACAAAATTATCGATATTTAAAAATGTAACGTATATTAGTTCCGGGTTTATTCAATCGGGGAAAAAATGAGTTTATACTACAATTTTCTCTCGCAATTTATCTCTTTCTTTAACCGGAAATTAAAATGCCGCCATGAAACTTCAAAGCCGGAAATACGTCATGTTTGCAGTACAGAATGGAAACGAGGTTCGTTTATTTACAAAACTAATATATCGAAGCGGTATCCAGCAGCTTTGCTTTGTTTTTAATTCATTGGGCATATTTCTGCAGTTGGATTCACCATTTTGATAATTCGTATACCGATTGTAAAAATATTGTTTTCAAAGTCGATTTGCCCGATAGATTCGTAATAAGATAATCAATCGGATCAAGCTCTTCAACATGGATAACTCTTCCAATAACGATACAAACGCAAGGTAAACAATTTGTTTTATTGAATTTCTTTACCCCTCGAAAGGAAATATTTAATACACAGTTCATCAAATTGCGCGATTTCCTGATGCTAGAGTTCAATAATCAGATAAGTGTCGATGGATATATACACCAGTCTGTGTAAAATCAACACGAGCAGTGTAGAGTTGTAAAAAGGGACGATATTTGCATAATGTAATAAGTAACTTTTTATTTAAACATTTTATAATAAAATTGAACGATAAAAACATTTTAAAAACGTGACGACGTTTCGACGTTGCACAACGTCATCGTCAAGTCAAAGATGAACTAGAAAAGTAGAATATATATAGAAATAATAACAATAGATATATAATAACACAATCAGACAAACAGTTTGGCATTCAGAATGTACAATCAGAATGTACAATCAGAATGTACAATCAGATTCCATACGTGCCAAACTTTTGTCTGATTAAATTTAGATTTATCATCAGCGGTAACTCAAGCCTGCGTAACATCCGGAATTTTCTTTGTATTTATGAAGAAAATTCCAGATGTGACACAGGCTATATATGGTAACTCCAGCATCGGCTAGGAACTATTATTCGTGGTCACTGAATGGAACTGTAAAATGGAGTATTTAAAGAAAAAATATATTTCTCCTTTCTAATCATCAAATTATCAAGTTTTGTATGAGAGACCTTGAAGATCTGAATTTTTCTCATGCAGATGAACAATCTAGTACCCTGCTGGCAGCTAGAGTCTCTGTTTAATGTCTCTCACCCGGGGGAAATTAAAAGGAGAATTAGTCTGCTAGCCTGTTAGTAATCTAGATCTCTAGACATGTTCCACCGTACAGTAGGCTCAGTTTTCTGTCAGTCGGGGTTTGAAGTACGCACCCTCAATACTATGTGATAGGAGAATATCATGGCACATATGAAACCAATGGCTGGAAATCTGAGCCTAGTTCCACCATTAACTATATGAGATGTCAGAAGTCCATGATTATAGTAACAGCTACTGTTATGGACTTCTTGGAATGTTCATTAATTTATTTGTGGGGGGGAGGGGGGGGGGAGTGGTGGGTCTTGAAATGATTGATGTATTTTTTCTATTTCTCCATCTATCCTCCCCTCCCCCCTCATCCCTTCTGATACATGTATCATTCTTGGTGAATTTGCTTAGAGTACTTTTGATGTTTTATTGAGTCATGGGTACCATACAGCTTGAAGTCTTTGTTTTTTACTACTGTCAAACAAAAAATGTTTGTATGTGCTGTAAGTCCACACCATATGTTTCCCGCTGAATATGAAAGCCACTCTATTTCTTCAAGTAACATGTCTTACACCAGTTCTTAATCATTTCCACCTTTTTTCCATCTTTTCACTTTTGAGTTTTCATTGATTTTGATTTTATTTCTGATATATAGACTTAATTAACATTCAGTTTACTATTCTTTTCACAGTCCTTGTGTTCCGTCTTCTGATTATCAACTTTACAATCAGATTGCCATGGGGCCTGCTGTGAGTAAATTACCTGAAAGGCTAGCTAGGGACAGGGAGGGTCTAAATAAATTACTTTATTATGAGTCTGTATGTTACTAAAATTACAATCTAGAGGGACAGGTCAGGCTATTGTATATATATACATATATATTAGGAATATAAAATGGTGTGCGTGTATATATATACACTGTGATATAAACACGATGGGAGCTGTAGAGCAAGAGAAAAGTTGTAGAGAAACAAGAGACCTAGCCGAGTGTTTCTTTGACTTCTCGAGTGCTCTACAGCTCCCATCATGTTTATATCACAGTATATAGATACAAACAGACATTTTATATCGCTTTTATAAAATATTTTTGAATGATTTCGCACGAGCATGTCTCTGACCTCTGATATAAACATATGGTAGCCAGCCAATCAGCGCATGCGTTATATCTCAAATATTTTATAAATAAATATATAAACATTGACAATTGCTATCATTAGAATGAATTTTGAAATCTCATGTGGAATTAGGACATTTAATTATTTTACAGGGAAGGAAGGTGGGGGGCAAGGGGTAATTTAAAAAACATTGAACAGCCTGACAGATGACATTTTTGCCCATTAAAAATTCCCACCTTCCCACATATATTAGTATACCACAGTTAATATGATTATATATATTGGTTTTTAATTATATTTTCGACTTTACATTAATCAGGTTGTGATTATAATAGTTCTTATGTTTATGAAGAGGAGAACTAAGAGGACAAAATGCTGTGATGGACGACCAGGAATACAGCCGTAAGTAAAATTCTAAAACAGGAAATTGAAGTAGTCTGTTTAATATTTTCATTAGGATGTTTTACAAGGCTGTTTGGCATTTTAT
Source organism: Actinia tenebrosa (assembly GCF_009602425.1). The sequence goes on along the minus strand of NW_022261668.1, from coordinate 91,229 downwards.
AACATTTTCTATAGTCCTTTCTCCTTTTTACTGGCTCTTCCTTTTCCCTGTATTTCCCACAGTTTCTCTCTTCTCCCTTACTTTTCTTATCCATTTCTCCATCCTCCCAGACCCATTCCTCTCTGCTCTTGCAGTACACCACTTAGTCAGAGCTTCTTTGATCTAAATATTCAAAGAAGACTATTACCATATATTGACCATGTATCCATGCATATTGACAGATGTTTTTGTTATAGTCCTGTAGATTTTCTTGGGAGTGAAGAAAACAGGTTTTCTTTTGCTCTTGCATATGGTGCCATGGCTGTAACAGTGACAGGCTTGTTTGCCAATAAACTTCTTTCCAGCAATACTGGAGTGGTGTTCACAATTGAAGGGCCTCCTTGGATATCAGGTATATACTGCAGTTACTGTCAGTAGGATTATTTATGGAGGTTATTATCTTCAGTTATTTGCTTTTAATCTGCTGAAATCAAGGTGAAACGTGTGCAAGAGAGGAGAGGAGACAAGAGGAATTGCCAATGCATTGTTTTTCATTTATTTGCAGAGGCTGAAATGGCTAAATAATGAGGGAGTGGGAGAGAAAAAAATGACATAAAAAATAGGGAGGAAGAATATTTTTAAAAAGTTTAAAATAATCAATAAACCTATATAATCGTACACAATACCAAAACCCAAAGAAGCTATGTCTTCGGCAAAGGTGGGGCGAGAATAAACACTCCACAAACCAAAGGTGCGGACAAGGAAAGAGAGAGTTATTAATTAATTAAACCATATAACTGGACCAGAGATTGACCTGTGAAGAAGTAGCCCATGTCTAACCAATGTTCTTGTTTGCTATTCTTACCTTTGTGGTCCACCAGGTCTCTATATATTTCAAGCTTAAATTTGACTGTTTTCGATCTTAATCCTTATATATATATATCTTGCATTCATGATAGTATTTCAAGGGATTGTATCGGTCATCTCCATCGGCACCATGTATCTGCCTCTTTTCCTGTGTCTCAGCACTGATGCGAAGATCCTTGGATCAGTTATGGGATTCCTATTCACTGGTTACAGGTTAGAGAAATTAAAAAAATTAGATAAAATTAGATCTATATTAAGTGTCTAGTCATTCTAGCACTTTTGCACTAACTGGGGACACTTTTCACTCACACGCACTACTACTGGATTCCGACCACTACATTCAGTGTTCTATGTACACGACTCAACTCACATATGTTGTTTTTTATTAGACCAAACATTGAAAATAATGTGTGCACCATGACCTTTGAACTTTAAGATTGGATATTTAGATAGCAAGCACAAAAATGCCCAGAAAGAATTACTCTCTCTTCTCTTTGGTCTCAGGTTCAATTCCTGTATGAACTTACAACCAATTGCAAGGGTTTTCTTTGGGTTCTCTGGYTTTACTCCCTCTGCAAAATCTAACCCACTGAATTCCAATTTGATAAGTAAATGAGCGGTACCATGACTTGGTCAGTAGAGAGGTTTTTTCGAGGTATCAGTACATTTTAAATTTGGAAATTCCAATAAAAATTAATTGTATCAATTCTTTTGTACCTATCAGATTAGCAGTTCTCATCATCGTGGTCTTGAGATGCCCAATTGACAGAACAACAGTAAGTATTCTATATGCACTGACCTTCGTATTCCATACAAGAAATAGAATAAGAATATCTCATTTATAATTTTTCGATGTTACTTCAGGCATTCATCTACTGGCCAGTGTTCTTTGACCTTCCAACAATCCTTTCGCATATATTCCTCATTATTCGCTTCTTGACGATCTTTTTCTTGGAACTCAAAAAAGAGTGTAACAGAAATGAAACATCATATACTGTGCTCCTAGGGGTGAGTAACTCAGAATACAGGGATTAGAGCCCTTTTCCTTTTCTGATAAACTTGACTCTGGTTTAATTCCACATCATTGATTCTATCACTGTTTAGGAAGAAACAGACTTTAAGATAGACCCACACTATGAGGCACATGTTAAAACTCTGTTGGAAGGAGTCCGAAAGAGGTATCAGAGTAGATGATAAGAGATGATAGTATTAATTACGTAACACCTTGTTAACTTGAGCGTAATGTTTTCCCATTTCAATTACCACATTGCATTCCCTAAAGTAATCATTTGTTTAATGGTTGTGCATGATAAGACACATGAATTAAATGGAAAGACAACTCCAACAAAGAATATTATTCTCAAGAGAATGACACATGGTTAGAAATGAGAAAATATTATGCCTAGTAAGGTAAATAGGTCTATCTATTGAGAATTACCAAGTACACAGAAGTGGTTTACATGCGGATCCTCCTTAAAACCTATTAAACGGCCATCCTCTACTAATATAAGTGGCCAACTTTGGAAGTCCCAAAGAGCTGATTTTTACCTATATACTGCAGGCCAACGTTAGTTTAGCGTTCTCTTGACAATTCCCCTGTATAATTTTATGGCCTCTCATACAGGACTGATTTTATTGTATTTACAAATGGCTCAGGCCCTCACTTTTAAGGATACTACGCRTTGTCTTGATAGTAATTTGATTGTTTATTATTCTCATTGCTTGTAGTGACACTAACAAGTGGTATGTCAAGGGACGCAACTTTGTCTACACTCCTCAACCACGTGAGTATAGACTTAAAAAGATTTTACCATAGCTGATATTGCTGAGCTATTATAGACTGTACTTTTTGACTGGTTGACAAGGCATGGTATAATACTTTATACAACATGCAGTTACAGTATTACTGTGCTTTTTGACTGGTGGGTGTTGCATGCAAGCGAAAGTTGTGAGGAAAAATTGTGCCATGTAAATTGACCTTCATGTTTTTCACCAGGTCTTGAAAGTACTGTGCAGTAGATATAATCGCTGTTTTTCCAGTTTACCCAGACCATGTGTCATTATCTTGACTAGTATTTTTACCAGTAATGCCTTTTGATGATACATTAATATGGATGTGAGTCAAACGAAGGATCCTATTTTAAGTGGATGACACGTGGACTGAAAATCTTTTTTAATGGGATGACACTTGGACTGAAATGGAAAAACTGTTAAAAGGACTACACACTATACTGACACTAAATTACTCAACTTTTCTATTTATAATATTTTCTAGATTTCAAATACTCTGTCGCAATGCTGTCGACTGTTATCGTGGCTGGCATCATCATTTATGAGGTTTGTTCAGTACTTTTAAAAAGCGCACAGGTTTAACAGCTGTGAAGTGTCATCAGATTTCTAGTGAGGCAAACACAGTTCTCGATTAGCAAGTTTTAGTTTGCACATTAACAAAGTTTGGTAGTTCGCGATTATCTCATGATCACCACTGATCAGTCCCACATTATGGAGAGTCCTTACTCATTATATATATACATCCATCCCAAAGGATCATAGGGGAATTTTATGGCAAGGTGCGCAATGATAAACCACTTGCACTGCATATTTTGCAGGAACGAAAAAAGTGTGCAAAGATTCTATTAGTGGTAGTATGTGTTGTTATTACACAAACAATCTGTTGTCAATAAATTTCTTAATTGATTTTCAGTTCGTCATCCTGGTTGGCGGAGTGTTTGTTGGACTGTTTATTAATATCAAAAAAAGCACTGTTTCAAGTAAAGAAGTCATCATACTATTACAAGGACAGGAGACCTACGACATCACAATACAAATATACGACATCTTGATTAGTGAGTAGATCCCCAGAACAGACATATAGTCCATATAGAAGACATATAGAACTGTACCCACTTTTGTCTATCACTATAGATGAGAATAATGCATGGGCTTGAATTGAACAAAAGGAAAGCCTTGAAAAGAAAGTGTGACTGCATGTGTGTTTATTCGCCCCTGTCCTCTTTTGTTTACTCTAGTGTCCCTGTAGGTCATGCACTCAAGGAGATAAAAGTGGACAAGTTTTGGGATAGCATGCAGTGACATAGTCCATTTTAAAGCACAACTCAGTGATCTTAAGTCAGTATGAATGAACTAGTGGACTGTTGCAATTTAATCCTGCATTCTGATTGGCTAAGTTGCATATTTCCCAAAGTCAAGAAAAACTCTGGTTTTTCAAGTAATATGAATAGATAGAAGGTAACTAAGATTTTGCCTTTTCCATTTTTTTTTCTTACCATGCAGTTACCTTTCTGGTGTCAAGCATAGTGGCGGCTCTTTATACGTACTTCCAGATGTATCGAATGCTCATAGCACACAGGTAACAGATCCAAGAAAATGACATTATATAGACAGGCGTTGCTAGAGCAAACGAGGGGAAACTGGGAGAAGGTTGAGGAATGCTTTAGCATTCAATCATGACATGCCCCAAAACGAAAAAACAGATATTTCAGTAAAATTTTGAGTGTGCAGTTTTATATTTAAAGAGAATTGATTTTATAAATTCTTATCGAAAAATCTCATAGAAAGGTATGAATAATTCTCATTATAAAGCACCTGTTCTGGTATTGTAGCCTGTCAAGTTTCTTAAAATTGGATGAGCGCACAACCTTGAGAAAAAGGTATTTTCCTATTGCAGATCATGTGTCATTCAATTCAGCACTATTTCTTTTGTTTACCAGTAACTTTTGAAGAAAGAGACTCTATCAAAGAATCTTATTTTTCTCAAGGAAATGACATGTGGTCTGAAATAGGAAAATGTCAAACTCAAAGTAAGGCTCAATCAAAGAATCTTGTTATTCTCATGTGGTCTGAAATAGGACACCGTCAAACCTAAAGTAAGGGTCTATCTTTATCACTGCCTTTTTGTGTTTTTGTTTAGAAATCATGTGATCAAGCTAATAAAATCTGACCGAAGATTCTTGCCAAGAACCCTGCAACCCCCTGAGTCAATGGTGGTGAGTAAGGAGGGGAGGAAACTTGGCTTAGGATGTGTGATGATGAATGCCTTTATATATATATATGTATATATATATTTAGATAACCAGTTTAGATATTCCAACCAATTCCATGCATGATTTGATTGCTTAGTATTTGAGTGATGTTCTTTCTCTTGCACTATTAGGGAATGAGTTTAAGGTTTTGTGGTTACCAGATTGCATATTTTCTATGGGGTAAGTAAATCTTGGGTCAATATGCACCCATATTTTCATTTTTCTACCCATCCATTACCCATTCACTAACCAATCTATTCATCCATTAATATCTATCTCTAGTTTTGAGATAGTTAAGTAGTAATGAACATTTTTTATATAGCTTAAGTAGTAACGAACATTTTTTACCTGTAATAGTGGTAGTTAGCACGGTCATAGCATCTTCCTACCCATCCATTTGTTCACTCAATAACCATTCAATCCATCCATTAATATCTATCTCTAGTTTTGAGATAGTTAAGTAGTAATGAACATTTTTTATATAGCTTAAGTAGTAACGAACATTTTTTACCTGTAATAGTGGTAGTTAGCACGGTCATAGYATCTTYCTACCCATCCATTTGTTCACCCAATAACGAATCAATCCATCCATTAATATCTATCTCTAGGTTTAAGATAGCTTAAGTAGTAATGAAAACGTTTTTCTTGAACTTTTTTCAGGTTTCCTGATCATGATGGGTATTCTAATAGTGGTAGTTATGGCCATATCTGTTGCCATCCTCGTTTTGCCGGAAATAATGAGTCCCGAACTTAAGGATTTGATGATAGGCTTGATCATTGGATTAATGTAAGTAACCCTTGTGTTGTATTAAGAGAGGGTTTCAATAACTGATATCCTACACAGTAGAAAGTATTTCGTATGAATGTGGAACAGTATGTTACAATCACTGTAACGCCACAGTGCGCGAGGTAACTTTTCATCCAATCAAAATGCTTATAACCAGTATCGGCACGGCACTTTCATACGATGAGTTTTTCTCAGTTATACGAAATCTGTTCTGTATGAATTCGGACGTAGCATACTGTGCCGTGATAACTGAACTATGTTTCAAACCTATTGGAGATGTTGTCCATGTTGGCTGGCATTCAGCCATCTTTTATTTTTATAACACCTTCTTTTTCAGTCCTGTTGTGGGGATGGCCATATTTGTATGGCTGTTGCAGCTCCTTTTGGCAAAGTTTGTTTTCAACGACAGATCAATGAAAAGCAAAGTGGTTAATATCAATAACAGGTAATATTAACACATATGATGATACATGCTGCGGTCTTTTCTCCCGCTCGCAGCGGCGCTATTTAAAATATTAAGCTCGTTGTGTTTTGCGATGCCAGTGCAAGAAAACTTAAGCAAGAAGGTTATAAAAATGTTTTCATCAAAATGCCAATAAGCATGGTATTTTCTCAAGCAGAGAAAATGAATTGGAATGTTCAATACTTCACGCTTAACTTCGTGCGCTCAAGCCAAATATCGTTTCCTTACTTGCAAAAGGGATAACGTCACTTTTGTCAGCTCTAGAGCATCAGCAGATCAGTTAGCATCTTCAAATTGTTTCCATATATCTTTGTCGTTGTTTATGGAAAATATTTCCTTTGAAGTAGTAGAAATTACTAAGCAATTGAACTCAGCATTTTTTCCATCTTTTAAAAAAGTCTTCGAACTTTTCCTTTAATAATGGAAGACTTTGCGCGCTGGAAACGAAACGGCTGGAGTATTTTTGTTTCGACATTTTGTTAATGGAAGATTTTTCACGCCCTTAAAAAGAAAAGACTAGAACATTTTCATTTTGACCCATAATACATTGCGCGCCTAGATTCGCTTAGGCTGCAATTAATCTTCCCTTCTAAGCCTTCCATCAGCTGTGATTTAATGCCCAATTCTTTGTCACAATTTTAGGCGATGTTTTCTGCTATTGTCGTTTTTCTTCTTCTTCTTCAACATCTTGGTTGGTTTGATGTCTTGTGTGCTTCGGATTGTCAAAGGGATGGTGCTGGGTATCATGTTTATTGGAAGGATCGATCGACCTTTGATTATGAAGGGATTTACAAACTTGGATACAGGTATGGTGAACCTTAAAGTGAGTCCCAAGCAGTGATACTGTACCTATCTTTGATTTTGCACGTTCCTACTTTGGATTCTGGATTCCGGCGCATTTTGGTTTATTGTCTTTTTTACTTTAAAATTCATCGCTACACTAAAACAACCTCTGTGCTTCTGGGCTAATAGGGACTTTAAGATTTGCAAAATCTACGACGGCGACGTCTACCGGAAGTGTAAATAACTTCACTTTGAGGTTTCACGCCTTCAAAGTCTGTCTTCCCTGTGGATGAGTTGACTTTACTGACAATGCTTTGAATGAAATCTCCAATGAACAGAACCCCAAAGAGAAATTATTTACACTTCCGGTTGACGTCGCCGTCGTAGATTTTGCAAGTGTTAAAGTACCTTATCAAAGTCAAAGCACGACAAACTCAAAGATCGAATTGGAATTTAGCGTGTTTGGTTTTACGGAGAGTAAGAAATCCGGATAAGGGCCGGATACGGACAAATTCGGGCTGCCGTGTACTAGTTTTGTTTCAAAAGAAAATTAATTTATAAAGTCTTAACTTACATAGCTGGAAATCAATTGATGCTATTTTCAATATCCTTCAGCCTATGTTGCCTATATTGGTTTTCTTCACCTTCAAGTGGCTCATAAGCATCCTGTGGTCCTTGTGTTCAGTCATCTTCTTTGGCAGGGCATGCGCAGAAAGCAGCGCCAACGTATGGAGGAGGGATTAATGGTTGGTAAGTACTGACTTCGGGGTGCCTTGAATCAATGGATACTTTCGCGTCATTTGGTTTGAAATTTAAAAGAAAAATTGAAAGTTGCAAGAAGCTTATATTTAAAGAAGTCAACTTTGAGACAAATGCTACTAGGTCTTTGCAAAAGTCTTGTACATGCCATATAGGCTTACTGTGCTTATAGAATACTGCAAAGAACGCACAAAATATGCATGTGACGTTTCGTTGTATCCAACTATCCTACCACCCAACCACACTTATCAAACCACTGTCCACTTATCCACCTATATACCAACACACCCATTCATCCATCAATCCACAAACCAGAAATACATTTTTTTGGTTTTATTTCATAAGGTTTTTTGCAATGGTTGATAATTTATCTTGTTGATCCAGGATTATTCTATTATTTCCAAGAATGTTCTAAAATGGTAGAAGTATGTGTTGTACAGTCAGTGTGTGTGGTAAAGTCCATTCAGCCAGGTTTGTCTCGGCTGTCTGGTCAGTTGTTAGTTGTGAAAACAACAGTTGTGGACAACGGTTCGTCTAGTCAGTCAGTCTAAGTCGTTGTGCAGTCGGTGTGATAAAGTCCAGTCAGTCGGGTTTTTGTCGGCTGTCAGGTCAGTCGTTGTGTATTGGACAACGGTTCATCTAGTCAGTCAGTCTAAGTCGTTGTGCAGTCGATGTGGTATGGTCTAGTCAGTCAGGTTTGTTTCATCAGGTCAGTTGTGTAGTGGACAACCGTTCGTCTAGTCAGTCAGTCTAAGTCGTTGTAGAGTCAGGTTTGTTTCGTCAGGTCAGTTGTTCTGTTCGTCTAGTCAGTCTGTCAAAGTCGTCATTTGTGCAGTCAGTGTGGTAAAGTCCGGTCAGTCAGATTTGTTTCGTCATGTCATATGCAGAGCAAGTGTGCAGCAGGGTTTAAAGTAAGTTGTGAAACAAGGATCCTCGATTCTTGTATATTGTAAAAATCACAACTCAATGTCCAGGAAGTACATGCAAGCCATGTGGAAAAAGCGGAGAGAACAAAGAGGGAGGACTACAAATCGACCGCAATTTCTGCGGTAAAGGCGTAAATAAACGATTTGTAGTTGAAAATAGCAACCAGGTACAAGAGCTAAAAGAAAGGCCAGTATTTTAGCCTCCAAGTGCAGCAGACTTGAAGGCAGTTCAGAGGAGTACATCGTGGACTATGGAGTAGAGTCCGTTGTCCGTCGATGATTGTCAGGTTTTTTGTCGGTCTTCTGTTGCGGGTCGTCTGTTGTCGGATGTTTGTTGTCTGTCGTTGTTCGTCGTCCGTTGTTGGTGGTCCGCCAGTTGATAGTTGTTGTCTGTCGTCGTTCGTCTTCCGTTTTTGGTTTTCCGTCAGTTGACAGTTGTTGTCTGTCGTCGTTCGTCGTTCGTCGTCCGTTGTTGGTTATCCGTCAGTTGATAGTTGTTGTCTGTCGTCGTTCGTCGTTGGTTGTCCGTCAGTTGATAGTTGTTGTCTGTCGTTGTTCGTCGTCCGTTGTTGGTTGTCCGTCAGTTGATGGTTGTTGTCTGTCGTCGTTTGTCGTCCGTTGTTGGTTGTCCGTCAGTTGGTAGTTGTTGTCTGTTGTCGATTGTCTTCCGTTGTCCATTGTCCATTGATCGTCGTCTGTTGTGGGTCGAGTGTTGTCTGATGTCCATTGTCCGTCTGTCGTTGGTCGTATGTTGTCCGTCTGTCGTTTGTCGTATGTTGTCCGTCTGTCGTCGGTCGTATGTTATCCGTCTGTCGTTGGTCGTATGTTGTCCGTCTGTCGTTAGTCGTATGTTGACCGTCTGTCGTTGGTCGTATATTGTCCGTCTGTCGTTGGTCGTATGTTGTCCGTTGTCGGGTGTCCTTTGTCGGGTGTCCATTGTCTTATGTCAGTTGTGGGTCGTCGTTTGTCGTTCGCCCGTTATCCGTTTTCCTGTCGGTTCATCTTCTTTTGTCAATTGTCTGTTCCATTGTTCATTCTCCATTGGACATTGTCTATTGCCCAATGTAGAGTCCATCGAGTAGAGTAGGTTTTCTTATCAACCATTGAGTCTCAGTAGTCTTGATCTTCGAGTCTGTAGAGTCCATTGTGTAGAGTATGATTTATCATCAGTTATTCAGCAGAAGTTCAATAGTTCAAAAGGTGAAGGGGGTTTTATCAACCAGTGATTCCAGTGTACATTCCAGAGGTTCAGTGAAGTCCATTAGTAAAATCATATTTTCAATTTAGCCTGTGAAAAAGCCTTCCGAAAAACAAAAACAAAAAGTAAAAAAAAAWAAAAAATAAAAACGTCATCCCATCCAGCCGGCATCAGCTTGTCTTGGCTTGTTCTTGACTGAAGACAGTGAATGATGGTATATCGGCTGCTATGTTGGTCCCCAGTTATAGCCAAGTTCTCGGCTGGAGCGCGGAGGGAACAGCCTTATCGGCCTCCCTCTGCCTTCTAGAAGTAAAGAAAATGAAAAAAACAAAGGAATACATATGTATTTTAATTTAAGGGCGGGAAAAATTTACTGGCATCGTGTTTTCTGTGTAGAATCTAATGAAATGAAAAAAAAAACCTAGTTCCAAGAAGTGAAAATCACTAACGCTTTTCGAGCGTTACGAACATGAATTATTTCACTAATGCCGTTACGTACGTACCTTGACGTCCTTCTTGAAGTAGCGGTACAACATATAAGTTGTTGCACCTGCCACCACGACTGCCGCGGCCCCCATGCACAGGTTCTTTACCAAACTCATATTAAAGCCGAGCTTTTACCATGAAATTCAATAAAATGTGAATAGGGTTTCTGATTAATTACTTCTTTAATTGCTTCAGTAATGAAGTAATTGTCATATGACGTCATAATAGACCATTGGATATTTTATCTCTTCTAATTGGGATAATTATCCGAGTCTCRACCAATCGAATTGCAGTCGTTGTCTAATCGATATTATGTCGTTCATACCGCATTTCCGTGCTCAAGGGTTTTTGAATTTTTTTGACACGACGGCTTTATTGACTGAATTTTTCAGACCCCCAAAACTTGTTCATAACCATTGAAAAAGTACAACAGAATTGCGCGCGCTCGTGCGCCAAAATATCCTAGTATTGTTTAGCAATGTAAGACTGTTACAAAGTCACATACAGTTCATACAGGGTCAGAATGCATAGTTTGACGCACTTAATTGCACAAAAGCTCAAAAATCAAGTGGACATCGGCCTTATATTTACCGCTTGCAATTTCTCTTTTCAGTAGCTCCAGCCAGTATGGAGAATGACGTTCGAAACAACATAGGTAGGCTATCTGATGAAATGGGAGAGGTCTATAGTTCCAATAGAGTTCTTTCGTAACATCAATTTTCTTTCTTTTTCAGAACTGAAGCCTGCTGCATCTGGACGTCCAAGAGTGTCTGCTTCAGCACTAAATAAATGGTTCATAGCAGTAACCGTGATAAGGAATCCTATGCTGATATTTAACAGAAAAGGGTACCTTAGGAACGTTATCCTGGGGATGCAGAATACCATTCCAATAAGTGACCAAGATGGACCAAGTGGAAATAATGAACTTCAGAACGGTCATTGTCAAACAGACGGAAAGAACAATTTAACACTAATAGTACAACAGGTTTGAAAGATACAATGCAGTAATCCGACTTCTCAATGGAGATATTTGTGCGACTCGGTTTCTGTGCTATGTTCATATTCTACATTGTGTTCCTCGCATACTATGTATTGAGAACCAACATCATCCAAGAAACACAAGGGGCAGCACTTATCTTTCATTGTTCTATTATTTACCGCTTATTTACATGACATCATATGATCAAGACTCCAGCTTGGAGCAAGGGAGCACATTAAAATTTTGTTTGTGTAAAGAAAGGTATTGTTCTTGGTTGATCTATCTAGCGCACGCAATCCATCTTGTGACAAAAATTCCTCGTAGTGTTTTGGTTTCGGGCGATCCGAATGGCTTACGATCGTGCAAGGAAGGGAATGACGAGTGTACACGCAAGATATTCGTCGGTTTTCGGAGTAAATTCGCTAGCCAGACTAAAGCAGGGAACGACGGCCATAAAGCGTAGCGCACGCGTACGTAAACGAGCACTACAAGAATCATACAAGTGAGGCTATCGGGTGGTGTCTCATTTGAATGCATCCATAATATCTGCTATTCTACAAACATATACAAGATATTATAAGTTAGTTAAAAGGCCAAAGATAGTCTTCTACAAAAAGTTATTTATTACACGCTGTTGTTTGGTGCATCTTAAGAACCATGCTACACAGCAGCAAGAGTCTTCCAATAAAARCACCCTGATTTTCTAACTGTCTATCGATTTCCTGCCTGTGATAATTAATACCCTCTAATAATTTTTTTAGCATAGAATTTTGTACTTTTGTTCTTATTTATAGAAATATTTCAATTAGAGTTCAAGTTTATTGGAGCTCTGTGAGGTCACATGGCGGCAACCATTTTGCGAGACAGAAAAAAAAGTTAATTAAATATTATGCCTGTGATAATTAATACCCTCTAATTATTATTTTTTAGCATAAAATTTTGTGCTTTTGTTCTTATTTATAGAAATATTTCAATTAGAGTTCAAGTTTATTGGAGCTCTGTGAGGTCACATGGTGGCAACCATGTTGCATGACAGAAAAAAAATTGTTAATTAAATATCATGGAGCAAATTTTAGATTTTTTCTATTTCAGCCATCCAACATGGCCGCCATTATTCACCAGTCTCATTAAACCAACCTGAATTTGGGGTAACAAGTCAAACAGGTTTACCAAAAGATAAAATTGGTTCTGGTAAATGCGGTGTCTGCATTTTTTGATTTCTTGTTCCCTTTTGCAAGTAAATCAAACGGGTTTTTTTTTTCAATTCTATAGAGCCATCAGGTGTACTGATGCACTGTAACAAAAGTGGACTGGCTTGCTGTCTGATATAATGAATATCGTTTCCGAATATCACATCCAAGCAACTCTATTCACTTTCCCTCATCTTTCATTCACAATTAGAAAGATAATCTTATTGAATAGCTGAATAATTTGAGCCAAGTAATGGTTTTCTTTCACCATTTATAAAGCTCCCTCGTAATGTCTCGTCTTCTTCATTATCAAGGTCAGGGTCACGAGAAGGCTTTGGTCCAACATAACTCAAGAATACTGGTAGAAAAACAAGACCGTGTAGAGCACCAAATAACACCATACCTAAGTACATACGGAAATAGAAAACCTAGAAATAAAGAAATACATGTTAGAAATGCTTGTGAACATCCTAACAGCTTCTCCAGGAATCCAGGGGATCTAAAATATGAAAGGGTGGGGATGAATGAAGCAGGGTAAAGTTTTTCAATCTACAAGCCAAATTGAATTGGGGAGCCAGAATGTCTTGGGTCCTTGGTCAACACAAYAACTGGGAGCTTTGGGATGCATCAGTGATCAATGACTTTTTTGTTTCATTACTGGGACTACAATTTTTGACAATATTTAGACCAGAAATTGTGATGCCTGGCATAGGATGCAAAATTTGTTGCCGATGGTACACAGTTTTTGTGTCCAGATATTGCAAAATGTTAAGCCAGATAAGTAATTGTGCTGCCCTTCCTTAGAAACCCTGAGCTTTGCCTTAATATGATTTAGGCCTCAAAGATTTCTTTCTAATACTGTACAGTTCATACAGGCAGAGTGCACACAAACAAATGTCAACAACAGAGAGCAAACTCAGTCAAAAATAACAAGACAGTGCTTATACTAAGAACATACATGCCTAGTTATTGTTGGTATTAAGGTCATGAACTTTGATCAGTCTTTTTAATAAGTGGTGCTTTTTCATTGTCAATATYGGCATTTAATTCCTCAAGCCTTGAGGGGTTCGGTCCTATGTAGCTTAGGAAAACAGGCAAGAAAACTAAGCCATGCAGAGCTCCAAACAGCACCATTCCTACATACATTCTGAAGTAAAACACCTGAGAATGAGAGACATTTACTTGTGAATTGATAGACCTATACAATGCCTTGAGAAAAGCAAGAAAATTCAGTGAAGTTCATAATTAAGTACAATCAGTCGACGCCAGGAGATAAAGGATGAGTGGATTCATTATTTTGACTGGAAGCAAAATTGGAATTTCATTATTCAGAATTAGCATTAATCCATCATTGCTATTTTTTAAAGAATTTAGTGTAAAAAAAAGTTTATTCTATTGCTGGGTTGCACTAGTGACGTAATTTCATCTCGTGCGGAATATTCATCAGCTGAATCAAAAGTTTTCAACCACCATGTGGAGCAGATAATGAGATTCAAAAACTTTTATCAGCTGAGTTAAAGCCAGCAATACCACTCTTAAAAAGTTAAAATTGCAAATTAGATATGGGAAAACATTTCCYTCATAGGGGTGAGGGGTGGGATGTGACCGTACACATACCATAGCTGGCTAGTCATAAAGTTTTTTTTGCTCAGAAAAAATTGAGTTCCAGGCAATTTGCAAATTGTCAAAAATTGTAGAGCAAAATGTTTTTAAATGATGTGGCTTCAGCTACTGATTGCTCATGAATAACGAATCCCAATACTTTGCTTCACAAGAATAATTTTTTTTTTTTCCTGACTGATGGAAATAAGAAATAATCATTCCCATGTCCATGAATGTTTGGGTAAACAAAGCTGGTTTCATTTTATTGTTAATTGTTAGAGACTATTTATTGAAGGTTTATGTCAATACATTTGTAATGTAGCTTATTTGGATTTTGGTCAGTTTTGTTAGATAATGTAATTTTTTCCATTCTCAAGGCATTATTTGTGTCTGTAACCACAAGCTTAGTCTTCACTATAGGTTTTTAATTTACCTCAGATATGCTTATATACTTAATATATAATTATAGCTTAAAGTCTTATTGATTCAACATGCAATGATTGGGCCATTTATCAATTGTTAACAGGGAGGGATCGAATGCAGTGAGCTTAATAAACCCTTAAAGCATACTTTCAGGTTACGTGTCATTCTCTTGAAATTTAAGATTCTTTCTTTGAGTTGTATCCATATTCATGCATCTTCTCATGTGCAATAGCTAAATAATAAAATATATAATCTTTTCTTTTTCTAATTTAAATAAACAGTCCAATCTTATTGAGAATTACTTGAAACATTCTTTTTCAGAACATAAGAAGATTAGTATTAGTTTAGTTTCATTTAAAGTATTAGGGAAATTTGATATTTTTTCATAAGGGAAAGATATTGTTATTTTCTGTAACTACGCTGTGAATATAATCATGTGAATAGCCTATCTGCACGAGCAGGAATCTCTAGCACGAAGCATGATGGGAAACCGAGTACTTAAACTTTTCAGCTCCTCTTAAAATCCCTCTAACAACTTTTTCTTTGACATATCCTATGAAACTGCAAGTATTTCAGCAGACGACAACAAAGAGTAATTTTTTGTGATAATTCTATTGATTTCTTTGTTCTAATTTGTGTTTCCCATCGTGCTAGAGATTCGTGCTCATGTTCTAATTTGTGTTTCCCATCGTGCTAGAGATTCGTGCTCATGCAGATTGGCTATTGTATCGTATTGTATGATGGACATACCTCAAAGATCCTTGACTTGGCAAAAGCTAATACTATAATACCACCAAACTTGGTAAGAGTAATTCCACTAAAAACCTAACAACGAGAAGCAAAAAATGCATTATGCTATATCCCTAGTTGCTTTGAAATAAGCTATTTTTATTATTGTGCCAACCAGAGATGATCAGCTGATGAAACAAAGCAAATTGGCAAGAACTATTGTGATAATGGTTGGCAAATGAACATCTCAACATTTGCTTATGTTTGTAAACCCCAAATAGTGCTTATAAATATTGCAATATATTTCAATAACACTCTAAATGAAACAAACCTACGGCCAGGGGTGGATTTGAGTTGCAAACAAACCCCTCTCTTTCTCTTTTGAATTTTACTTAAACCATAAAGTAGTAAATAAAAACATCCCTTTATAAACCCCTTTCTGAAGTTCTGCGGCAAGCCTGAAAAATCGGCTGACATTTGGTGACTGTCAATAATTGGAATAGGGTTGTGTACTTACAGAGCTGCCCATGTAGGCTAATGAATCTTCTGCTCGTTTTCTTTTGGTTTCTTTAAGATTGACAGCAAAAGCACGTGCTATATGTGAACAGAACTCCACTGATATGCCAACAGCCTGAATTGTAGAGACAATCACCATAGTTATTATCAATATCCTTCACTATTATCACAATCTTTTATCACTATTCATCATGAATCATCAATAATTATTATCATCAACATCATTAATCATCATTCATTATCATCTATCATTATTGTCATCAGCATCATCAATATCTATCATCATTATCATCAGCATCATTAGTCATCAGCATCATCATTATCTATCAGCATTAATCATTAGCTTCATCAATCATCATCATTTATCATCAATCATCAGCATCATCATAAATTATTACATGCAGCTTCATCGATTATCATCAACAATCATTATCGATAATTATCATTATCAAGAACCATCCACAGCATTAAATTCAACATTTTTATTCACATTTTATAAATTCAACATTTAAAAAACACTAAAAACACAGCATTTGCTTTTTTATGCTTTCTTTCTCCCTAACATAATGTTAAATCTTAACTCTATAACATACTTACCATGACAAGATTAACTAAAGAGATTGCATTCAGATTAATATCCCATAAGTACATTAAGCCGAGCAGGTTGGTTATGATCATGGCTACTGTGAATGTTACTATAGCAGCAATACTAAGATTGAATCCCATTAATAAGAATGTGACCACAAATACTGCCGCTGAAAACCAAAAAAAAATTATCAAATTAGAATACGGTGTTCTTTCAGAGTGATGATGGAAAGCTAATAATGTTGTTCAAGGATTTTAGCTTGGGCGTAATGTTTTTCCATTTCAGACAAAATGTCATGCTGTTGAGAATAAGGTTCTTTGTTTGAGTTCTTTTTATATTCAAGTGTTTTCTCATGTGCAACCCTTAAGCAAAGAAATGATACTCAAGGGAATAACGTGTGGTCTGAAATGGGAAAACAACACACCCAAGCTATGCTTGCAGAGGACTCATATCACTTACCAGCACAATACAAGAGATTTTGCCAGGCATCAGTGACTATAGTCAAGTATTGTTCATAAAATACATAGAATACACTGAAAAATAGTTCAGAGAAAAAATATTAGAAAAATCGGATGGCATTAGTTTGTTGCAGCTAGATTTTAAGCCCTGCATCACAGCTGAATAGCAGTCATCTTGTGGATTGAATCACTGATCACAATACCATCATACAGATCTCAATGTAATTTGAAGGCAGAGGTTATAACAATACAATGAAGAAAACATTTTTCTCAGACTAACCTGTATGGGAAAACTTTGATTTTAGGATTGTTAATAGACTTGGTGATCTTATCTGCAATTTCATAAGCACTTTTGAGGGCAGCCACGAAGTCATCTGAGGTCTTCAGAATTGTGTGATAGGACATGAAGTATGATGCTATCGAGAAACAAATAAATTATGCAAACAAATTAATATTGAAATGAGAGGGGAAATGAATAAACAAATGAATGACATGGAAGAAAACAAATAATGGATTGCTCAAAGAAAGATTGAAAGAAAGAAAGGTTGAATGGAGATAGAAAAAGTGAAAGAAACAAAAGGAAGAAAGGGAAGAAAGATTTATGAAGCGAAGGAAGAAACAAGAGATATGAAATAAGGAAGAGACAGAGGAAGGAAAGAAGGGAAAGAAAAGCTGCTATGATAACAAGTTAAGGCTGTAGCACTTACAGTTAACTAGAAAATTAACACCAGGATAGGACAAGTTGTTGAGTTGTAAAGCATTGCCATAAGCTGCATGACCACCCTTTGCACACTTCATCTCTGGGTTATCCTTCAGGAAGAATGGCAAGAACTTGTCAAACTGATAGGAGGTTGGACGATCTCCTGATTGAGATTTGTTCAAACAGGGTAAGCACAGCTTGCTATCGACTGAAAAACAGAAAAGATGGAACAATTTAGATATCAAATTAATGTAGATCAATGGAAGATGGATGAAATGGAATGAATGGACAGGACTGATTGTCAACCCAAGGTATCACATGAATCAATATGCACCCAACTGAAACCAATTCACTTACCAGTAGCATTACAAAAGGTGAGTGGGCTGACAGGTTCAGTAGATACTCCACACTTTAATACTGGGTTAGTGGAGTTCACCTCTGTCCCATTAACAAAGGATGACTTGGTGACGTTAACCATGCTGCAGGACTGTTTGTGTAGAATTCGGCAGCAAGTACTGCTTGGGTCTAACCAAGTAAAGTAGTCATCAACCCATGAGGAGGCAGGCATAGCAATCTTGGAACTAAAAGGTAAAAAGAGGCCTTATTTAGCATCAGTGTTCGTGCAGTTAGGTCTTCCAGGGAGTAGGCAGTTCACCACTTTACCCCCTCTCTCAATCAGTCCTCTGTTTTAAAAGCTAACACTGATTAGAGAGAAAATCAAACAGATGTGAACATCTTTAGGATCAAACTGTGGACCTTTAGCATTCTTTAGAAAACTGTGATTCAGCTGATCAACATTCTGCATGAGACGGGAAATGATTTCAAAAGAAACCCAGCGATAATCACTATCCCAGCCACTATCAAACTCTTTCAATTCATCTTATTTTTATCTTATTAGCTTTGCCGACTTTCTGGAAGCTTACCTCTCAGGTTGTAATGAGGCTCGGAAAACTTGCTGCACAAGAGAACTAGAATTACAGCCTGCAGAACCACAGATCATATTCTGCCCTCGATCATGTTCATAATCATACTGGCCATCAAGCACAAAATACACTGGAGATCCCACATGCAGGTAATGTTTTAGGTCCTTGAACCAATTCAGTAAGAAGGAATCCTGAGAAAAAGTTGAAGGTTTGGGTATTAGAGTCAACATTATGGTACATAATATATGGACATACAATGATATTATTTTGTTTAAAAGGGTTGATTGTTGTTTAAATTACGAACCAGAAGTATATTGGATAATGGAATAAAGTGAAAGTAACAAAACCTAATAATTGTTAAAATGGCTATAAACATCACCTGCTCCAAGGATTTGATCAACCCTGAGTTTAGGGCATCAAGAAAATAGACCTCTTTAGCTTGGGCCTAAAGCTTTGCTTATTACAGACCTCAGTAGCGGATCCAGGGGAGGGGTACAGGGGGTGTCATGCCCAAAAGTATCATTTCTTTGTTTAACCGTTGCACATGAGAAGACACATGAATGTGGAAAGAACATTAAAATCTTAATTTCAAGAGAATGTCACTAGGTCTGAAGTGGGAAAACACTACATCCAAGGTACAAAGGTCTATTGAAGTGAAGTACATTGTAACTTTTTCCCAACTATGACGGAGACTCTGTGTTCACATACCTTTGGTAGTGCCAGTTCTTGATCAAGTCCAACAGATATCCTGGCTGTCATTGAAATGCTAGTAAAAAGCATAGCAACAAAGAATGCAATGACGCATGGTCGCACGTAATCTGATAGCAATGCTGGGGCATAGAGTTTCTGGATAAACTGGTATAAAAATCCATCTTGGTGTGTTGCGTTACTGTCCTTGTTCCGCACACAGCAGAGAATGTCCATGCGGTTTTTCTCTTGTCGCCTGGCATCTAGAGACATTAGTGCGACAAACCATGTGATCTGGAAAAGGAAGTCAATAAAGACTGCTACTGCAGCATAGAGAGAGAACACCTTGACAGCAGGCATGTTGGACATGGCACCTGAGAAAAACAATATCAATATTAACATCCAGGTATAAAAAAAATAAAATAAAAAATAGAAAAAAACAAGGATTGGTTCTCCAGTCTTTCTCCCAATGCAAAACCTCACCAGCTAAATTTCAATTTAATCTGTGAGTTAGCTGTGCCCTACCTTTGACCAGCCCTGAGGTTGTTTAAGGGTTTGATTTGAAGATTTTTTAAAATACGACAGCTCCAAGAGCATCCTCATCACTAGAGTATCAGCAAGTTTCTTTTTCTTTTCAAGTAAAGTAGCGGAAATTTGTACAAGATCTTTGGAATAAAAGTTCCTTTACAGCAAACTTACCAAAAGCAAAAGCCACGGACTCAGCCAATGATGACAAAAGCATACTGGGCGCAACCTCACCAAGTGCGTGACCAACTTTCTTGGGTACATCCTCATTGCTATAGCGATTTAAACGCTGGTAGGCTTGTACCAAAATAAAGAAGTTGTCGACACCAACAGCTAAAACAAGGAATGGTATGACTTCAATGATAATGAGGGTTGCAGGTTCGCCCACGTAACTCCAGAACCCAATAGAACAAGCAACTGAACACAAGACGATGATGATGCCGGAAAAGCCAAGGGTGAACTTGGAATCAATCTGTAGATGGAAAAGAAGGGTGTCATTAGTTCAAACCATATGTTATTCCCTAACCTGCGTGCAGCCACATTTTAACATTGGTTAAGATCATTGGTCTGTGATCATAATATGATCATAATCATTTTTTGACACAGGTTGCCGTTGGGTTACACTCGATAGAGAGTTTTAGACTGACATTTTTTTCTCCCTGCAAACAGCAAACGTGACCACGTTTTCATAGTTTTCCTGTATTTTACTTTACCTTTTACAAACCTTCTCACCAAGCGCAAATACTCTTTTGTTTTTCTACTACTTGGACGTTTTTGCGATTCTTTTTCAGTAATTCAAAAGAATTTTTTAYTGGTCAACTGACGTTTCACGTTTGCCGTGAACGTAAATCTAAAACTCTCTAATAGTAAAAATCATTGTCAGGTCCAAAAACATAGAACACAGAAGCAGAGTCCAAAATGTATTCTGGGACACGACACAATTATCCTCCGATGTATTCATTTAGATACACAGCTGATATGAAACATGAGATAAAAGCCACCATGCAATAATTTATGAACATTCCACTAGCTGTCACATCTAATTAGTGCTTCTATGTTCTATGTTTTTTAACCTGCAATGAGCTTACAAATTAAGCATATGTCCTTGTGAAAGTATAATGAACTCACCATAATCCTATCACAGGAGTTGACCTGACCCAGTGCGATGGTAATATATGCAAACATGATGCTGTAACTGGCGATGATGGTAGCAATATCTGTCTTGCTCTCTCTGTCCAACTCATCTTGAATAGATCTTTCAGAAGTGAAGCTGATGGTCAAGTTGCTGTTGCTGGGGTCAGCAACATAATTCTTCATGTACTCAATGAAGGCCTTCTCCCATGCTTCTGCCTTGGCATTCTTGCTTTCGTCTTTGTGGTTGTTGACAACAAAGGTAATAATGAGAGCATTTGCCATGTTGTAGTCAGTTCCGTTAAATCCTCCCATGACAATATTTGGGTTGATAGGGATACCGTTTTCACCCAGGCATGAACCTCCACCCCATTTTTTGTCATCAAGTGATGTCGGAGCACTACAAAAGAATTGTTACATGGGTTAAAGTTGTTAACAGCTCATTTCTGAGATATGCTTTGCTTGTCAGGCACAAAGGATTCAATGTAAGGCACCGTGCACAATGCTCAGTGATTTTGTGACATGAGAAAAGAATATATTTAATTTAGCACTTAGCCTCATGCTGACAGCCTTGTACATGATTGGCAGCAAAACATATCTCAGAAGTAGGCTATTCTTTCATTATTCTGCATTATGTATTATATATTTCTATGGGAAACATTGGCAATGTGCACTAATTATGAACTATTGCGGTTTTGTTGGCAAGGGGGAAAATCCATGTTATACTGACGACTAATCAAAAGATATGATATTTAACATGTATAAAAATAAAATTAAAAAAGCAACAAAAAGAAATAGACTTTTTTAGCTTGGGGCGTAATTTTTTACTATTTCAGATCACCATTTCATTGCCAATTATATTATTTCTTTGTAAAGGTTGTGCATGGGAACACACATGAATATGGATACCATTCGAACAAAGAATCTTAGTCTCTAGGGAATGACACTTAGTCTGAATGGGAAAAACTTATGCCTAAAGCTAAAAAGATGAATTTTGAAGAAGCCTTTAAAGCAAATGTTAAGCACAAAATATTTTCTGTAGCACTAAACCTCTTGATGTTCTGAACATTACATACATAGACCTACCTTGTGCAATATCGTATGTGATCATGGAAATCTGCTTTGAAATAATCTTTCATGCCAGGCTTACATTCATGCGCCAGGGCAGTAATACAGCGATTGAGTTTTTTCTTGTCATTTTGGAAGTACTGAAACAGACTCTGGATGACGCACTTGTTATTCAAGGGAGAAAGGGGTTTGTAACACACATCCTCAAGAGTCATGTTWTGTTCTTTTCCATTCTCTGTGAACGGCACCTTCATTGATGTCAATACCAGCTGTAAATCTAGGGCCTGAAATGGGAAGCAGAAAAGTATTGGTAATAATCAATAGAGCAATAGTGAAATTCAATGATTCCATATATGAAAAGAAAAATGGGGTTTCCCAAGCTTGTTTTCAAGATAATCAGCATTTTAATGGCACCTATGCATGAGTTTTTGAAACAAAAATTTCACCACTGGAAATGATCAGAAAAAAAATTAAAACTCACAAGATAATAGCTCTTTACAGGCTCTGTAATTGCACAAATGCTGGCAAGTGAATCATTCTACAATACTACATGGGTATTATTGAGAAAAAGAAAAAGACATGGATTTTTTGTCATATTTCATTCTTTTAGTGCCTACAAGAAAATCTCATAAAGTTCAACAAAAATTCCTATTCCTGTAGGCAGTCACCTTAAAAAAAACTGATTTAGCAGAGAAATGTCGAGACAAACAAGATATACTGTACACATGGTGGGAAAAAAACAGTAATTATTTACTAGCTCTTGCGGGTATATAGGAAGGCTAACGGAAATCCAAAGGAAATGTTTTATCAAGAAAAGGTTTGACTTCTTTTGTTCTTTCCTGTTGCCCCCACTTGGCCCCAGATCTTCAGATCCCTTACCTGGTTCAATAGATCCAAATGTGCAATATTTCCAAAAGGTATAAACTTATCATCAGGGTACTGTAGGTAACCTGTGTGGTTCTGAGGGTAGTCAGGGTTTGCAGTGATGATCAACTGTTCGGTACGATAAAATGGCCTAAACTTGGAATCAAAAAGGTCTTTTTCTTTACGAGCCCTGCTCCCTGGTGCAGACCACAAATCTACTGGGTTTTTTATAACCTTGTAGAATTTCAAACCTCCGGCTAACACCCCAACGAAAATAATAGAACCAACGATGACGATGAATGGATGACAACTGCACCAGTGACCCCATGTACTGAAAACTACTCGTAGCTGCCTGTCCATCCAGAAGCCCATTCTCTCGCACATGCCTGGCTTCCGCGCAAACCTCACATTGATAACATTTGGATTATGGCCATTGGTATATGGCATCGATGATGAAACAGGTGCTGGCCCATCTGATATGCGTGCGTACTGGTTTTTCTGTTTTGTGATGAAGTAGAAACTTATTGGCATGAAAGTGAAAAAGAATACCAAGTAGATGATAAGCAGAGTGAATGAAAGTACTCTTAGACCCAGGATGGTCTTTGGTTTTGGTGTTGGAGGTACAGGAGGGATGTATGGGCAAGATGCAGCACAGTCCTGACAGCTGCATATCGTGGAAGTCTTGTTAGTCCATGGGTTGACAAAACTTTCATTGCATTGATAGCTAGTTTGATTCATCCAGGTTAGGTTTTGGGGTAAGATATCAGGAAATATTAAATCAAAGGGAGACATTCCATTGCTTGTGCTGCCCATATATTTAAGCAGTTTACGCGGTGTACATGTTTCAGCACTCTCGCCACATAGCAGATTCAACACCAACTCGTTATTCCCAGGAAACACTACATTTTTACAAGAATCAAATAGCCCATTTTTAAATTCTGGAGAAACATAGTACTCAATCTTCAAAATTGACGGAGTAAAACCTACGACTTGAGTAGGGTCCATAAATAGAGACTGATCAGGACTACATGTTGATTCGCAGAACAAATCCAACATGTTTTGCCAACATGCTGGACAACGGCTCGTAAACTGGCGTAGGGTATTAAGATTACTATCCAATGCTACAAGCTGTTTGGTACTACAACAAGTGCGGTGGTCCCCCGAAAACTGAGGACAGAGCTTCTTCAGCAAGCTGATCCCCTTTGTATCGTTGAGGACCTTGGCTGGGCCATTGTAGAGGCAGTTCAGCGACTTGCCATCTGGAGATTTAATGCATTGGTCATACCAAACACAGTACCCTTTCTTGTGAATCGGTGCAATATCTTTAGCCTGTAAAGCAAGAGATTTTACTTCAACATTGTGAAAGCATGTTGTCTTTCCTAAGCTTAATACTTTCATACCGGCCAAAAATAACACTTTAATTTATTCACTGTATTTCACTTTTTGTCTCTCCCAATTTACAATCTTTCATATGTGTGATCGTATTAAACTGTTTAGGAGTCAAAAAGGTCTTAATATTCTCAATTTATAGTTAAATGTTATGCAATACAATATAAACTGTACAACATACACTTAGATTTTTATACCTGATTCGAGGGAAACAAGAGGAGCACCGTCAAAACACACGCATAAAATAACATCTTTCTTCAAATTCACAGATTCGTCAAATCCAAATTGAAAATCTTTAGTTCTTATAGAGAAGATCTATCGATCAATCGATGTCTTATAGCGACAAATCCAGTAAAGAAACACGTCCAAAGTTCAGRAGGGTTTCAAAGTCAGTCCGGTAAAGACCGATCGGGGTGTTGTATTGCGTCTAATGAATGCATGCATATGTCGAAATAAGACTTCTGATTGGTCCGTTTAGTCAGGCCACTGGTCCGCCATATTTTGTGACGTTGCCCGGTGACTCAATCTACGTGAGTCACGAGACTTCAAAAACAATTGCTTGAAGTATTTGTTTTTTCATGTTCGTGCGGAAATAAGCATCGCCAGGGGTCTAGAACTTAATATCTGATCTTATCTGARAAAAACAAAGTTTAGGTTGATAGCACGTGAAATGAAGAATCGGGAAAAACTTTACCACAGGGATCCCAACTATTTCTTACGAAACTTTCTTGATGGAACACGAGATAAAAAGTGAAACAGCGCATTTCACTTTGTTAAGAATATACGCGAAAACCAAAGTCCACAAGGCAGTACATTGCACCATCACGTGATGGCAGCCATGACAGGAGGCAGGAACAATTGAATCTGGTCCATTCATTTACACAAGTATACTCTATTGTCGTGCCTCCTGTCGTGGCTGCCATCACGTGATGGTGCAAAGCCTCTATTCTTCGTTTGCAATTGCTGGTTTTCACATGACGTCATCAAAACATCAAAATCTAAACTACAGATCGTATAAAGACATTTCTCAAGTATGTTTTAGAAGTCAGTGTTATAAGACACAAGAAAAAGTCTCGAGTCATTTCGATGTTGATGTTCTGTCAAGAGTCATAGCCTTCTGGACAGAACATCAACTATTAAACCAAAATCAATTTGGATACTTAAAAGGCAGATCAACGGTAGGCCAACTTCTAAGTAGCTATAATGACTGGTGTTTATCAAGAAATACCTCAAAAGCGACAGATGTTATCTTTTTAGACCTGTCAAAGGCGTTTGAYAGMGTTCCACATGAACGCCTACTCTTCAAGCTTAATAGGTATGGCATTGACGATCAATTACTATTGTGGTTCAGGAATTTTCTAACTAATAGAAAACAAAGAGTGCAAATACGTGGATCCTTTTCTGATTGGTCTCCAGTAACATCGGGTGTCCCGCAAGGTTCAATTCTGGGGCCGATCTTGTTTCTGTTATATGTAAATGACATTCCA
>NW_022261668.1:35230-50421 GCF_009602425.1 Actinia tenebrosa | reverse complement strand
ATGCACTAACAGACTAAGACATGGATATGTTAGTTCCTGAGAATTGAACCATGTACCGTAGCTCTGCTTTGAAAGCCATGCACTAACAGACTAAGCAGATGTGTGATAGGAGCAGGTGTAGCTCAAGTGGCTAGTGTATGGGTTTCAGAGATAGAGGGTCTAAGGTTCAATCCTCTATTCAATCCTACTATTTACTATTTTCTATCCTACTGGTCAATCCTACATACTATTTTTTGATCTGTCCCATGATAAGGAGCACTGAAAGTCTGATGGAGTAAAATGCCCACCTTCAAGCACTTTAAAACTAAATTAATTTTAAAATAAAGATAGTATTCTACCAATGGTTTCTTAGTTTCCTTTGGATGAGCATGATTATTTTCCACACTAGACTCTTCTGCAGGTTTCTTTTCAGGCACATACAATACCTAAAAATGGAAAGAAAAGCTCAACATTATATATAGTACTAATAATGCATGTTATAAAGTCACCCAAAAAATAGAATATGCCATTCCAGCAGCAGCAGTATACTCAGATTAGAGAGAAGTAAAAACGTTTTTCAAAGTGATTTAGGTTTAAACTGTAATAATAATAATAATGATAACAATAATAATAATAATAATAATAATAATGATGATGATAATCAAATGTCAAAATTTAAAGAATGGTCAAAATGTCAAAAGTATTGTAATATAAAGATTAACAATTTAATGGAATATAGAAATAAATTATCGTTGGTGAGCAAAATTTATTCTTAAAGAGCTCTGAACTATGATGCAAGCCCAAAAGAAATATTTCCTATTCCGAAGGGGGAAATGCTGCCCAGAAATCTTGCAATTTTACAATTAAATAGAAGCCCAATCACTCCTGAACTTTAAAATTATAATGTACCACTGTACAACACAAAAAATCAAATCATATCAAAGATCAAAATCTTCAAAGGCCATCATCTTCCTACTAAAAAAAGCTAAACTAAATATCCCATGACTATAGATCTTATCATAACAAATTCATAAAATATATATTACGACTGCTATAGATTTTAAACCATCGATCATGTGATACCTTAATGCAAGCCTTAAATGGCCATTCACCAGCCCATAAACAATCCAAAAACATCTTGTTTGTAGTGAAAAAGCTTAGCTTACTGCCATGGTTATGAGTATTTTAGAATAGTTAGCAAAAGTAGTGTTGATATATGTACCACCTTTACTGATTAAGGGTCTGTAACTGGCATTTTCTTATTTTGTTATTAATTATTCATAAGAACCACATGTAGCACCTGAAAGAAGCTGTAGAACAATAGGCTAGATTCTATCAAAATATTTGTTTTATTTAATGGTTATTTATTATGATATACTTCATGATGCCATGGCATATAGGCCATTTTTAACCAATTCAAACTTGGCACCAATTTATATTTATTTGTTATGAGGGCCAGTGCGTGGGTAGGTGGGGGAGGGGAGTTGTTTTAATTTTTTCTGCTTAACATGTTCCCCTCACTAACTTACTACCATACTGTAGTGAAAGCTAATGGATGTATGGATGCCTCAGGCACTGAGCTATTTCTTACAGACAATGGTTTTGGTCAAAACGTGCATATACCTTACTACAAAGTCTTGACTATCATTCAGTTTTGAACTTACAACAAAAGCAATTTAATATAACTTTCCTAAATAATTATACAGTAACTAAAATTAACAGCAAAAAATATATAATAATAAAATAAATAGATGATCATTGTTGATACAGATAAGGAGGAAATCATCATACAATAAAAACAGTTGGTGCATACCTGCCCAGGAAAAAGCATACGGGAAGGTAATTTGTTCATTCTGGTTAGTTCTGATGGTGTAGTATCAAACCTTAATGCTATCTTGGCCAGTGTATCACTGCTACCAACCTGAAAAACACAGGGAAAAAACAAGATATTTTCATTGTTACTTATTTAATTATATTTTACTTATTTAATATCACTAATTTACTTATTTTCCTCGTTTCATTTGTTTATTTGTTCATACATCCATTCATGGCTCGGTGCTCAATAGGCTGTAATTGCATGATGTTGTCATTTTACTACCACTTCCAAAGTGCTTCACATATTTCTTTTTTTATTCAAGTCTGTGTTGCCTCATGAGTATACAGTAGTAGAGTGCATACCATTTATCTGTGAAAGCGTTAACTAACAAAATTGTACAAATCAGTGCTAAAGTTTTGTAGGTTTATGGTCTACTGGGATCTAATTTGAGCAAATCTGTGCAATTTCTTACAATGGATAGTGATTCTCAAGTTTTACCAACCCCAGATCAGGTCAATTTTTACTAGAGGCTAAAGTCGACCAAGCACTGGCATATCACATAGTTTTAACAACACAACAATTGCATAATAAAATAAATTAATCCT
This sequence comes from Actinia tenebrosa, assembly GCF_009602425.1. Next base: position 48,021 of record NW_022261668.1, on the reverse strand, counting down.
AATTAATAGATAAATAATAAAATAAAAATGTTTTCAAAAAAATAAAAAAAATAGTCAAAACAGTATACAAAAAATTTATGTACAAAAAAAAACCAGCTGATCTCTGTTAGGATTAAGTAAATTTCTCATAATCTATATATAATAAGTCAAAATTTTACAAATGCAAGATCTGTAACCTCATATTTTTGAGCCAATTTTAGGTTAAAAAACTAAAACTAAATCAATAATTGATTTACTTTATTATCGTTATTCATACAAAATATTAACTGTCTGACTTTTTATGATTGTCTGACTGTCTGAAATATACATTTATAAATAAAATTTATTTATATAGATTTGTTGTGGAAATCTAAATCTAAATCTAAATTTAAATCTTAAATGAAATACTGCAGTATTAAACAAAAATTATGGGATAAAATGAGAAAATATAATAATTCTAAATTAACCTCTTTTAAAGAAGTGTGTGCAAAAGTATAAAGACACTGTTTGAACTGCAACATTCAAATGTAACCATAAAAATATGTTTCATAGATTTTTAAATGAAATACATGTTTTGGGTTAGCATGTATATCAGAGGAGCCCTTATAATTATAATTGTTGGAACTATTACAATATTATAAATGCTCTAGCTGAATTCATGGAGAATTGTTTGTATTCCAAATAAAATGAAAAATGCACAAATTCAAGTCTGTTTGCTTTGGTGGAGAAATATTACAGGAAAAAGTTTTAAAATTATTCATGGTTTTCTTATATTTCCATTAAAAAACTATTAAATTTAATGTAAAAGTGGAATTCTAACCATTTAATGGTTTCAGGATTTATGGTAGTTCTGTAGTTTGTGATATGTCTTTTTTCAACTTTTTTAAATGCATATAATTTCCTTTGATATCGGCTCATATGACTACAAGAAACGGGCCAAAAAATTCTATTAAATTTACAACATAACATGTTTGCACCTGTAAAATCTATAATTTGAGTCTGAAACTTGGCTCATAGTTTTTTAAAAATGTTTTGGGATATAAAATTTAATGTGGTGAATGAAAATGTGAGGACTATTTGTTTTAGAAATACACTGAATGTAGCAAATGAAAAATAAATTTGAATTTCTATAACTTATATTTATAATATATTTTGATTATTATCAAATGTGAAATCTTAATCATTAAATATAAAACTTACAGTTTTCTTGAAACTTGAGTTTGAATCTTTTGAAAGATTTTCTCAACAAGAAAGAAAATGATGAAGAATAGACTTGGATGCAAAATAGCTTCTTCTGAATCAACATACAGTAAGTACGTGTAATATAAATGGAACTTTGACTTTTTGAATTTGTTGCCTGGCAACAACCTTTTAATAAATGATTAATTTTTGTTACCAAAGATACTATAGATTTTTTGATAAAATGAAGATGAAAATGTAAAGAAAACAAATGAAATGAAAACTTCATAAGAATTATCTCTATAAACCATTATTTTGACTTTGTTATTTGTCACAATATTTATATAATTAATTTAAGAATGTGAGAGAGTTTGAAAGTTATAATAAATATTAGTATATTTACACACATGAATATAATAAATCTGGCRCACTCGTTGGCCACAATTTACATTTTATGCTGCTATATTCACCTACAGGTAAATATGATGTGTGCACACAGACACTCGTTTGTTGATTTGTGCTGCTTAATGCAGAGATACAGTCAACTCTCGCCTTGCGGACACCCTGATATTACCCTGACATTACCCTGTTTACTTAAAGTGCACCTAACCCCTGATATAATACTTTAATTACTTGAAGGTTTATACTTCCAATATGTAAATGACTGTGACATCACCCCAGGCTTCATTAAATATACAAATTTTGACTGGTTCACACAAACAGTTTTGAAAAAACATCATCATTATACTCAAGGTTTCCATAATGCTTATTGTAAATTTGATTACTCATAATGGCTAGCGTTTAGCATAAAAAATTAAAACAAATGCACTTAGCCTGGGGTGACGTCACAATCAGTAACACAATGGAGGTATAAACCTTCATAACTTAAAGACGCAACAATGATTCGAATGACGAAATATTTCACCATTCAACTATTCACATTATATGTAGAAGCAATACTGAAAGTATTGTATCAGGAGTTAGGTGCACTTTAATGTTATACTCATTATTATAATTTATATTATTATTAGAGATGACTAATATAGAGAGATCATATGATAAGAGCTTGATATCGTTCTTATTCATGAGTTTCCATATCAATATCACTAACAAACGAGTCTGTGAGCATGATACATATAATACAGTTTATATTGATATGGTCGTTATTCATGGCTTTATTGCATGAATATCGACCATAAACTTGTAATATAAATTATTTTATCTTCATTTATGGTTGCTTAAACACCATTATTTTTATTTTATTAAAAATAGTAATTGATAATATTGATTGATACTAATCCCAAATGGCATACAATATCAGCGATTTGACAAATTTTGCAATTTGACCAATAATTACATCTGGGTATAAACGTAAATTTAAATGTCTGTTTCAGACAAGCATATTAATTCAATAACTAAAAACTGAGTCTAATCACACCAAAAAACTGTCATCATTCCATCATTTCTAAATGATGTCAAAAATAGGCCATAACGAAGCTCCTGAAGTACAAAACTCTCTCAATAATATTTATTATATATAATATATTTTGAATTGTTTCCTACACCTGGCTATATATGCCTCCCTTGCTTTGATGTCATGCTTTATGAGCCATATCATAGACATTGGTCTAATATACATAAGCTAATGCTGCTGCTATTGTTTGCTTCATCACATTCAGTGAACTATTAAGCATTACAGCAAAGAGTACATACTTACAGTATAATTATTGAATGCTTAGTACCTTTCATTGACACTTACAGCAAAAGTATTTTCCCAAATCTCTCTCATTTACGTATTTTCATCATTATTTTATTGTTTTACCATAAATTAAAGCTGGTGTTTAACATGGGACGTTCTGCAACGACGATTTTTCGCAATACGACTTCATATGATTTTTAATACGTTACACGAGTCAACTTTTCACACAATGTTCGTTCGAAAATCAACATGTTACACAGGACAATTTTTAGCAATTTCAAAGCCGCCATCTAGTTTGTTGACATTGCCTTGCTTCTATGAGAGTATTGAGCTGCATTTTGGGTATGCTTTGCGCGAAACTCGTCGAGGAAGCTATTACACGAATCAACTTGCAAAAAATTTCCAATTTTGCGCTGCAAGTTTTTGAAGCTAAATCAAAAACCTGCTGCAAGGCGTTGCCAAATCTGAAAATCGTTGTACATTCCATGCTACACGGCATCAATTTTTCGTGCAACAGTGTAAAAATTGTCCTTGTGAATCATCCAGTGAAACATCAGCTTAAAGCATAAGCGCAACACTATGTATTTCCGCAAGACTTTCTTTTTTACAACTTTTTAGAATATTTTATGAAAGCAACAAATAAAAACAAATATTGAACAAACAAATTTTTTTTATCATAATAGGAAAACATTATATCCGCAAGTTTCTTTTCTCCCCTTATTTTTAGCATCTTTTAACATAACAGCAAATATGTACATCCCCAGATCTCTTTCATTTATATATTTTTAGCATCTATTAGCGTAATAGGAAATACATATATCCACAAGTCTCTTTTTTTTGCTAATTCTAAGCATCTCTTAACATAACAGCAAATATGTACTTCCCCAGATCTCTTTCATTTATATATTTTTAGCATCTATTGGCGTAATAGGAAATACATATATCCGCAAGTCTCTTTTTTTTGCTAATTCTAAGCATCTCTTAACATAACAGCAAATATGTACTTCCCCAGATCTCTTTCATTTATATATTTTTAGCATCTATTGGCGTAATAGGAAATACATATATCCGCAAATCTCTTTTCTTTGCTAATTTTAAGCATCTTTTAACGTAACAGCAAATACATACTTCCCCAGATCTCTTTCATTTATATATTTTTAGCATTTTTTATCATAATGGCAAATGCATACTGTATTTTTGCATGTCTATCTTTCACTTCTTTTGTATACCTAAAGTCCTATGTGCCACAAGGGGCAAGGAGATTAAGTAACAGGTATTTTTTATATCTATCCTTCTTAAAGTAATGTCCAAATATCTTTAACTTCCTCAAGACCAGAAAAACAGAAACAGAATATGAAATTAATGTTTCATAATCAATATTGAAATTTATCCTTTGAACAATTAATATATTGAAGTTTAAGCTTATGTCAATCTCTCTTAGTAATGCTAAGTAATAAATAACGAATTATAAATAATATTATTAAATTAACATGATACAATACATGAAATAAACATGGTCATTATATTTCAAAAAATATATTGTAATGACACAAAGAAAAACAATATCTATTACAATTCCATACAAAAGAAGTTAAAAGAATATAGATCTAGAGGTTTTCGGAGTAAATAAAGGAGAGATCTTACCGAATATTCAACAGCCCCCTCTGGCTTTTGATTTGTTCTCCTCATGTTGATTGCGATTTTGTCTTCAACTTGGAAATCTGCAGAAAATATTACGGAAAAAAATCATTATTTAAGTACTTTAATGGTTTATCTTTAAGGTCGTCTTAAATAACATCTTTTATCGTGAGGTAAATAAGAAATAAGAGAAAATCTAAGAGGAAAATGAATGGAGTAATTAACAGCGTTTTGACAGACTGGAATCAGGTTTCTAAGAGCAGTGTATTTACCAATTAGAGCGGGATTTTTCGCCCCTTTAGTGCGAGATCATTAATTTTGCTTAAACCGTAGAGCTCATGGATGATTTCCATCAATAAAGAACGCCTTCTTTGTCTTGTAAAGACCAACGAATGAGAGGAATCCTAAAGTTTGGATCGCATGTCAGCCATCTTGATTGAGTTCCGTGTTTGCAAAACAGTCCAATGGTGTACGTTGTTGACTATTTTGAATGGTACGGGTCTTCTCAATGGATAGAAAATCATAACGACTTACCAGTGCTACTCGTCAGTGAGGTGATACATAATTTATGACAGAAAATTAGGGCCAGAAAATTTAAAATCTTGCTCTAATAAAGTGCAAAATTTTGAGGTAGAGTTGATTTGTACTGGTAAGTGTGCGACTTCGAAATCGTAGGCGTATAAATTTTTTTTCAAAGATAGGGGAGAAAATAAGATAATGAATCTATTTATGCTATTAGGAAGATGAGATAAAAATATTTTTAAGTGATGTGAGCTGCAGGTAAAAAAGGATAAACAAAAGTTAGGGTAATGTCATCCACGACCACCAAAAGTGCATCTGGCGGGTCCACCCACTCACCAGTCTCAGGAGAAACCCAAAGAAGACTTCTTTCGACCCTTTGTTTTAATTGTCCTCCTAAATAAGAAACTCCCTCGAGTCCCCAGGATAAAAAGCGGCCATAGCTTGAGCTCTGTGAGCTTTTTTCTTGCTGTGAACGATGCGAGGGAATTAGTTCTGAGCTTCCGTCTTCATTATTCACTCCATCATTACTGTCATCCTCGGTGGGTTTTCTTGAAAACAAGACAAAGATAAGTTAGTCTAACAGTTAGTCTAGTTACACATAACAATAAGTTAGTCTAATGAGTACTTCCACGTGGTATTCTAGCAGTTTTTCTTTTCTATAGTCGTTTATGAATCCGTAAAATTTATTCATTCATTGTTGTTGAGTGGCCGTAGTTTTGAGCCACGGCGCGATCATCCAGCATCACTCAACCAAAGAATATAAACAACACATTTCCATGATTTTTACCACATTTCTTACCTTAAAGCATAACCTTTAAGTAAACTATACATGACACGAGCTAGAAATGACTAAAATCCTGCCTTCTGATGGCATATTTAGACTYTTTTCAGCAGCATTGAACACATCTAAACATGCTCTGTTTAGACTCCATCACACGACTGCAGATCCCAGAATGACACTCGAATGACAGTCGTTTCCTTCCCGAACAATTATCGATTGAAAAGCTTGCAACGAGTACGTAATTATTGCTTTTTGATGTGCATTTTCAAAAAAAGTTCAATAATAAAAACGTTAAATACGAAAAGGAAAAAAACTAAATAAGTTATCGGAGGAAAGTTTTGTTGTAAATTATTTGTTTTTTAGTGAAGTTTTAGGGGTGAAACGATAAAAAGAAAAACTAAAACGGCTTCTCGCACCTTGATTTGGAATCGTCTTCATGTGCTGTCCCACAACGCCGAAACGAAACCAAAGGTATCGAACTGCTGAAACAAAAGAAACCATTGCACATTTTAATTCCCTTTGTAACTGTGACTGATACCTTTTTTGTCCGTAGGCTAAAGAGAAAGCATTTTTTTTAATTATTATTATTTTGCGGTCGCTCGCCAGGGGGCCAAGAGTGACCTTAACTGAAGCCAAAATATAGCCGAACTTCAGATTCGAAACCATTCGAAATTTAATTTCCATTTCCAAATAAGCTCGATGCCTGTCTATTCCATACTGATGAAGCGAAAACGCATGATTTTTTACGGTCGCGAGTGAGTGGGCCATGGCCGACTTGGACTGAAATTGAGCCGATCGGTCTTTAGCGACTACCCTGGGGATTTTATCATGTGGTCGCTAAATACAGGTTGGTGTAGTACTTACTCATTGATCATTTTAGAAGTTTCACTCAAATGTACTGTGATGTTTTGGCGAACTGCTTCGGTCTTGTTCAGTTTTTCAGACCGACAGGGATTGTAAGAGGTAACGCATCCCATCTACTCAGTTCTGGCAGTATTTGTGAACTTCTTTTCATATAACCACGATTACACTATGGTATATACGAGCTGACCTTTGTTAACCCGTCAATAAAATATAATTGCGCAGCCCAACCTATAGCCGGGGAAAAAACGAATTTTAAAAACCACTATAGTACATGCACTTGCGCAAAAAAAAATTCAGGTATCATGAAAGCAAAGCTGATTGGCCGCTATGTTGGAACTATTTTCTCAGCTTGGCAAGTGTTCAGTTCTGTTCGTAAATAAATTGATCATATTAATATTCATAGTGGAATTCTGTTAACATGCAGCCCGTAAAATATATATCAATTAAAAAGAAACAAGGTATGTAAGAACGGTTTTCGTACGACTGTGGAAAGCTCAGTGCGGTATATTCGTGCTTGCCGTGAACGTGAAGTTTTCTAGAATTTTAATTGGCTGATTGCTTTCTCTCGCAATGTGATTGGTCTGGCACTGCAGTGACCGCGTCAGCGCAGCACCGTGTTTCGGATGCAGAGTAAGTTCTTGACAATTTGATTGGTCTGGCTTATGCTTTACCTTACCGTGTTTGTGACGTGGGCTTTTCAGTCATACGAAAACTGCTCTATCTTCATTGAACTGTCACCATCCGAAATCAAGCAAAGGGGTGACTCCACGGCCGATAAGAGAGGGTCCTTTATGGTCACTAGAAAATGTAATTGATACTGCAGCTTCATCAATCATAAATGTCAGTTTTCGCAATAGTTTAAGAAGACGAGCCAGTGTAAACAATTACATGCAAAATGTAAATCAAAAATACATAGACATTTATTACTAACAAGCTTTTATTCGCATCTATAACTATTTAATCCTTCTGTATAATATTCCCTTGTTATTTTAAGACAAATTGTCTAGTAAAGACTGTAAATTTAATTTTATATTTTTCTTTTCCTTTTCAAAAGTGCGCAAATGCAAACTGGACCAATGAGGATTGTTTAAAGCCCCGAAGTGACTCGACGTTACTTGCGGGGAAAATGATTTTCGAAAATACAATAAAACAATAGACCTATCCCGAATTCGCTTGACTGACCACGAAACAATGGTTTGAAGTCGAGACTGAACTTGATTCTTTTATTCATCAAGTTTCAACCTCGACTCGAAACTATTGCTTTGTGACCAGTCAAGCGAATTCGGGATAGGTCTATTGACCTCTCAACATGAATAAAAACGTTTTCTGTTAAAGGTTTTACTGTTCCTTACTCGTTGTGTAATTGAAGTGCCAATGTCAATCAGTACCTAAACTGCTTATAGTTATTGCAGCATTTCCCATATATTTAAAATTAAGTCATCCATCACTTTGAGATAARAAATTAAATTGCACCTTGCGCCCGGTCTCTAGAATCGAGTGCTTTGTTTGGCCGTGCCGTTACCGTGACGGTGCGGTGCCAAACATTTTAACTAAATGTATGCACTCGCTGTGATTGGTCCACAGATGTTGTTAATCCGTATCATGACCGTGCCATGCGTTATTAAGTTTTCAGTGTCGTACTCTACAGATATCGCAAGACACCATGTAATGTGACTAATATTTATATATCCTACTATCTGTAGTCCTCACTGGATACTCCATCATGTCTCAGATTCGACACTGACAGAAATATATTACTCCTATCATCCCTACTCAGCTTTCTGTACGTCTGGCCAATCTTTCTTGAATAAGGACATCAGCAATATTAATATCTTTATCGCTAGACGTGTCGTAGATTGTTAGATGAATCTTGTGCTCCTCGCGGTAGCTGTAGGTGTACTGGTCCCCGTCTATTGAAGCAACAAGCATCTTCCATCGTGTTAAATCTTCAAATCTTTTTGTTGCTTCCACTGACCATTCACCGGAGCTTTCGCTGGGCTGGATTCCTGTGGTAGGAGAAAAAATTGAAAATGAGAAGAAATGAAACTGAATAGACCTTATTCGTGGTGTGACAATGTTTTCCCAATTCAGCATGACGAACCTCCAGGGGATTCATTTTCTTTTGTTTTTACTCTTCGAAAAATTCATGAGTATCCCAAACGATGATATCCCGACGAGTTTCAAAACAATATGTCTTCATTCCCCCAGAGGTTTGTCACGCTGAATTGGGAAAACATTGTCACACCACGAATAAGGTCTATATTGCCGTACGCGAAAATTCAGGGGGAACTCAGTCTCTCGAACAAGAAGCTCGTAACACAAAGACTTGATGCCAGATAGAATTGAAATTTAGGTGTTGATAAAGATTATGAGTCCCGACTAGCCATCTGAGATGAGGGGAAAACTGGGTCGAGTTGGCATTGCAGTGCATTGTGGGGCTGTCTTAGGGGACGAAATAAGCGCCATATTGGATATATGTCCTCTAAAACAGCCCCACAATGCACTGCAATACCAAACCAACCCAATTTCCCCCTCAACTTGGGAATGGCTTATAAAACGATGTGATGACAGCCACTGGAGAGACTGGCAGGCGCATGCACTTACTCACTACTAACCTGATAGGGATCCCTTGACAGCGATGCATGGTAATTGTTTGAACTGATCACAGAGTACTCGAAAATCACTAGAGGTGTGGATATTGAGATTACCGTAGTCTATAAACAGGACGCAAACCTGAAAAAAGGAAATGTTTATGGGGTCAATAGGAGTTTCTTGTCTAAGGCATTTCACATGCGTTCCAATGATTTTTACAGATTATCGGACTGAATATCAGGGCTCGAATGACACTAGGGGRAAAATAATTTTAAAATTTTATCGAAACCCTGAAACAACTGGTGGATGATCAAAGTCAGGAAACGGCTAACTCACAAATCAAATTGCAAGGAATTTAGCGAGATAGGTATTGGGGAGGGAGGAAAACCGGAGAAAACCATCGGCAAAAAACCTCTATCACATGTTATGCCAAGTCCAGAATTATATCGAACCAGAGATCCTAGAGGTGAGAGGCGAGAAAGCGCTATCACTATCAACACTCTTGATTCCTTTCACCCTTGAAATAATTGTGTGAAATTGAAGTTTTCTCCTTTTATTCATGTGTGAATACCTCACCGAGAGTCCTTTGCAGTTATACTTACCTGTTTTGGTGAGAGGACAGCCTTAACAACTGCTCGATAGTAATTGCCGTCTTTATCTCTGACAGCGCACAGGTCACCCATACGGGGACTCTTGACGGTCTCAGTTTTATTCTGTGGGCAAGAATTGAATGCATTCAGTGTGTGAGCCACAACGGGTCAATGAATTGCTTCCAAAGACATTTTGTGCGAATTGTCAATTTTTAGTGTATGCGGACCGTGACGCAGATACATTAGAGACCTTTAGCATAAGGTTTGCCGCTAACTGCTAACAGCTAACTGCTAGGGATCAGGCCCAGAAATACATCCCAAAGGGCGAAAAAACGCTCAGCATTAACGAAATTCAATATGGCAGCTCTTCCAGCAACAACTTCATTACGACGCCTTGCTAAATGTCGAAAGTTTGAGGGAAAACGCCTGACGTCGAACTGCAGTTTGAGGTTTGCGGTACCCAGCAAGAACGTCGTGCTAAAGGTCTTTATTGACAGTGATAACTTGCGCCTTGTCGATCCAGAATGTACTATTACCACAACAGATTGGTGCCGTGACATTAAAATGGGTTCCCATTTAACATCCATATATACCATTAATGGCTTCCCGTTAACTAACTACTCCTCTTCCATCCATATCCATATATCCATCCATATATACCATTAACCCTAAAATGGCTTCCCATTAACTTACTGCGCCTTTTCCATCATGACTATCCATATATCCATCCATATATACCATTAATCCTAAAATGGCTTGCCGTTAACTAACTGCGCCTCTTCCATTCATATCTATATATCCATCCATATATACTATTAACCCTAAAATGGCTTCCCATTAACTAATTGCGCCYCTACCATCCATATATCCATCCATATATACCATTAACCCTAAAATGGCTTCCCATTAACTAATTGCGCCTATTCCATCCATATCCATCCATTACCCCGAGAATGGAAACCTAAAATGGCTTCCCATTGTGTTTTCCACCTGCACAATGGGCTGTACCTATGCCCATTTATAACATGAATAGAAATGCCTTCCTAGCAATTAATTACTCCTGTTCCTTGATGTATTATCGCTATATCAGTTGTGAACATGTAAAGGGTTCCTTTAGTTACTGGGTTGCCTATGGTACACCACTTGAAGCCGAGTACTTTTCCAACCTCCATTTCTTTCTTGTGCAGCTGTTACCTCAAATTACGATAACACCGCACCTTATCTTCAATAAAAAACTAATAATATAAACAACGAAGTCCACTTACTTTATAATACTCTGTCATGTCACTTGTTAACTTTTCAAGATCCCTCAGCATTGATAGCGGCTGAAACTGTAAACAAATTATTTGGTCTTTAAATTTTTTCTGTATGCTGTGCTACCCTTGTGAACAAGCAAGGTTGGAGGGGGAGGACTTTTTTCTTTTTTCCCCCACATCCATATACGCTGTGACTGGTTGGTGAAAAAAGGACAGATGAAAAGGGAAGACAAATGAAAGAAAGGAAGAGATGGGGTAAGAAAATAAAAGGAAAGGAATGCTGAGATAGAAAGGTAATTGAAGAGAAGGAAAAACTGAGGGAAGAAGAAGAAAAGGAGACATGGCAAGGAAAGGCGAGGAAGGATGGAAGAAAAGGAATAAAGTGAATATTACCATAAATTGTCCAGGGTCAATAACTTCGGACACCGTTACATCCACCCATGGTCGTGAGAGTGTTATGGGTGGTGGGAGGTTTGGGGTCAAGTCATCTTGGTCATCTTCTTGTGAAGAGGATTCTTTGTCTGTCTGTTCTTGTTTCCCTGGTGAACTACCATCAACTGATCCATCTACTGACCCGCCATCATCTCTACTGGAAACAAATAGAAAAAAAACACAATAAAACAAAACGCTGGCAAAGTTGTAACGAAAATTTATATAAAATAACTTCCAAGGATTTTCATCGTACAAACATGAATTTATTCGTCTTCTCGTGGTCGGCTCGACCTACTACAGCGGGCATGCGCAACACAGGGTTCCCAATAGTAGTTTCTTCTGAACATATTTATCTCCTCAAACATGATAAGCAAATAAAGAAACAATACTCATTACAATGACATGTGATTTAACAAAAAAAGGTGTCCTAAAGCTAAGAAGGTCTACCCAGGGATTTCAGTGAAGCCATGTTGTAGTCAAGGAACGATGTTTCTGCAGGACAATCAACTCATTTCTGAAAGGAAACCATTTCTCTTGTTTTTTGTATCAGCATGGCTGCCATGAAACCCCTCTACTGGATGCAGAAATAATTCAGAGTTTTACTTGTCTAAATGTCAAAATATCAACTGCATTCTTACTTAGCTTGGTTATCCTCCAGAATGTAATCAAGAATGTTAACCTGTTGGCCATCTTCTCTAGTCAAGAATAATTTGACTTGGGGAATGGCTCCCTGTTTAGTTACCTGAGACAAATAATATCATACATATTTGTAGTTCACATTGTTTGCGATGATATGTGTTAATTAAACCATTTAAAAAAAATAAAGTCCTTTTAGCACTTTTGCACTAACTGAGGACCTGTTTTACTCACCCACACCACATTTAATATTCTATGCTCACAACAGTGACTCAACTCAAATATAGATAGCGATCAATTTTTACAAAGGGAGGAAACAGGAGAACCCAGTGAAAACCCTGATAGCATAGGAGATAACAGCACATTAAACTAACTCAATTCACATTTTATTATGGTGTGAACATACCTCAAGTATCACTTCATCAGATAGGATTTGGTTAATTGCTTTTGTTTTATCAGCATCCCAGTTCTATCATTAAAGAGATACGTAACTGTCAGTAGGAATGCCAGTCATTTCGAGACACAGTCGTTTCGAGACAGGTCGTTTCGAGACCCTAAGATACAAGTTCGAGACAGGCATATATCCGTTTCGATACACCTCATACACCGTTCAATATATATCA
>NW_022261668.1:0-35095 GCF_009602425.1 Actinia tenebrosa | reverse complement strand
TCGACTCGTCAAACTACCAGATCTTAGTCAGAAAACTATGATTTTTTCCAAAATCTTTATCAGAAACTCACATCTTCTAAACCTTATGAAGAATTTTTAGATAAATATGAAAGGGGATTCAAGTTTAGAGAGAGAAACACGCAAACGACTAGCTCAAAAACTTTAGACGCGGACGAGATATTTTGACTCGACAACAAGAATGTTCGACTCGTCAAAACCAACAGATCTTAGTCAGAACTCTGATTTTTTTCAAAATCGTTATCAGAAACACTAATTAAAGTTAGAGAATATACTAGTATAACCTTTATTTTTATCAAGCTGAAAGTATATGAATTCGATCCACGTCAAAAAAAACTCCAATCACAGTAGATTCATCGAGCTTTGAGCTCCAAGCGGATCAAAATCTACCTAATCACAGCACTTTATTGGCTTTTTTAAACTCCTAACCAGCAAAGACGCACAACCGACCAAATGCTTCAAAATTCAATAATTCATATGCTTTTACCTTGATAATAATAATAAAGATTTTAGATGCACTATACACCAACGAAACCACACCAACATAAAGATTTTGGAAAAAATCATAGAGTTCTGACTAAGAGTGTATGAGGTGTATGAGGTGTATCGAAACGGATATATGCCTGTCTCGAACTTGTATCTTAGTGTCTCGAAACGACCTGTCTCGAAACGACTGTGTCTCGAAATGACCGGATACCGTCAGGAGGTAGGAAGTACCAGTACACTTCCAATGAAATTTATGAGAAGTACATTTTACACCCATTTTCATCAGCATCCCAATTCTAACATTAAGGAAAAAAAACTTTTGGTAAGAAGTACCAGTACATACACTTCCAATGAAATTTTATAGGAAAAAAATATTTTAAAATCTCTTAATCTATCTATTCTATCACTTTGGCACTAACTGGGGACACTTTTCACACACACACACACTACTACTGTATTCAATATTCTTTGCACACATTCAATCAATTTTCAAAATAAGAAATTGGATTGATGTAAGGCAAAAACCCAGACATTATAGATTACAGGTACAGAATGTTGTCTGGGCATAGTGAACAATACTATATGTACTTATGAACATTGTAAAAAAAACATTTTGCTAGATCCTGGATAATAGAAGTACGCTCTATGAATAATTATTGTCAAATAGATTTTTGTAATTGTCGTTTGGGCTACCTGTGTGTTACTAACCAAATCATGGATACTCACCAAATCTGATCCAAGACAGCATTCAACTGCCTAAAAATGCAAGGAAATTAACTGAAGTTAGTTACTACTATCGCTCAGATGTAGTTTATTTGATTTCCCCCCTATTTAATAAAGGCATAAATAAATAAATACCCATGCACTGACTTAGATCAGGCCAGAGGTTGTTTAAGTATAGATAAATTTCAAAGGTCTTTAATCTACTGTACATGTATGTCTGTGTTTCATACCTGGAATGGCAATGAGCTAACATGTTCATTAGCTTTAGTGGGTTCCCTCAGAGCAGTTCTCAGTACGATTTCTGTGTTGCCGTAATCCACACATTGCACCTTCACCATCCTTTCAGGTAGCTGCTTCAGTATGAGAGCCCTGTACCATGAACCATCTGAACACTTAGCGCAGCAGATGAGACCCTCAGTTGGCTGAGATACAAACTCTGCAGCTTTGGTACTCTATTTGAATCAAATAATGATAATAAAACTATTAAAGGTAATTTAAAATATGTCTGGCTCAGTTTTTTTTTAACTACTATGGGTCTTTGCAGCCATCACTAGTGTTAGTGTTCTAGAACTCTTGGCTGTACCACTAACATAATTCAGGGAAGAATAACTGAACTACATAAGAGTTGCAAAGTACACCAATTAGCCACTCTAGGCATATAATATCCTGGAAATCTCATTAGAGTTGTTCTTACTTAGTTGTAATAGTGTGTAGCCACCATAAATGGGAGTGTTAAAATCCCCTATTGCCACACCTACTAATATTAATTCAGCCACTAGGCACCTGATATCCTGGAAATCTTGTTAGAGTTGTTCTGAATTCATTGTAGGGGTGTAGCCACCATAAATGGGAGCRTTAAAATCCCCTATTGCCACACCCAATAATATTTATTCAGCCACTAGGCATCCAATATCCTGGGAATCTCATTAGAGTACTAGTGTGTAGCCACCATAAATGGGAGTGTTAAAATCCCTCTGTGGCCACACCTACTAATGTTAGTTCAATGGATACCAGTTTCTGTTATCCTGGGAATCTGATGTAACAGTAATTTTTTTTAAAATCTGGATATATTGCAAGCACTTATTAGTGGTTATCCAGAAAACTGTTCAGTCTTTGCCAAATAGTGGATGTGTATGCCTTTTGAATAGACCTTTACTGTAATATCAATGATTTCTAGGTTAAATTGAGGTTACCTTTGAGTTGTAGTGTTCTGTGATGTCAGTCATTAGTTCCTCCAGACGAGACAGACCTGCTCCAGGTATTTGTACATATACAGCACCAGTGTCCGATATGTGAGATACTGCCACATTTACTTGTTGGCCAGCCTTAATATACCAAATGTCTTTAAGACCACAATTTAAGACTGCTGGATTTAAAATAATTGCACCCCACCCCACCCATAGTGCCTTTTGTCCAACACTTAAAATAATGGCTGGTCAGTTGCAAGTCATAATCATCGGACAAATTAGTTTTAGCTTGGTCATTTCTGGCTTAAAGTTACTGGTCCAAATGATTTGACCAGACAAGTTTCAGTTCTGGCCAGACATTGGCCAATGGCCAGCTGTTATCTTGAGCCCTGTTCTCCTGCGTGGCCTCAAGAACTCTTGAAAAGAACTCTTTAATCCAAGACCACAAAGCAAGGTAAACAAGTCAAGAATGGAAGAATGGACTTACCTTTGGTAGAGCAGGTGCGAGGTCCTCATCTGGTAGAATAAGTGAGCRCATTATCTCATTGATGTTGATATCAGTTTCTGTCGAGGTGTCAAACAGTTCTACTGATAGCTTGTCTTGGGTTCTACAGAAAGAAATAAAATAGTATTTAGGGCTTGCAAAAGCACAAACTGGTATTCAATCAAGGATGGTAATACCAAGGATGACAATAAAAGCTCTCATTATATGTGTCCTTAAGGTTAAAAGACTCGAAAAATCAAAATACAATTTTAGTTAAGGGGAAGAAGGAAGGAAAAGGGAAATGCAGAGAGTAATAATTTAAAAGACAAAATATAAATATATAATCTAAAGGGCAAAATATAATGAATAGAAGTGAGTGAGTAGCAAAATATAATATTGTTGTACTCCTTTGTCATCAGATCAGCCAGGAAAACAGACTGTCTGACAAAGATATAGAGTACATGCAAACATTTTATTATAGTCCACCTGCAAACCCTGATAGCAATGGATTTTACTAACAGGAGCTGTTGTGGACAAGGATTAAATTTTATTGACACTCTTAAAACAACCTTTGGGTTGATCAGCCAGGGCCAACTCACAGATTGAACCCTGAAACAACCTCTGGGCTGATCAAAGTCAATATGTGGTTAACTTACAGATTGAACTGTAATTTAGCCAGTAAATGTTTTAGAGGAAAGAAAACTAGAGGAACTTGACTCAAAGGAGCAACCTTACAAACTCTACTACTCTAATCACATGCGATGCTGAGCCTAACTAATTAAGAAATAAAATAAAATGATGCTGTTACACAGAATAGAAAGCACCATCAAACCTTTGTATAACTTCTGCCACTAATGGTTTTTCAAGTACATGCTGTTTGAGTTTATCCAGCACCTCTTTTTTCTTTGTCTTTGGGATGTTATTCAAAGATAAAGTAACTGCCTGAAACAAAAGGATTTGAGTTGAAAAATGCCAAGTTGCTTTTGGAAAGAATGGTTGACTTCAGGTACTGTAGGAAGATAATTAAAGGAATGACAGAAAAGATGAATGAATGGGAATCAGTATTTGTTTCAGAGTGAAAACAAAAAAAGAGGAGAGGAGGAGAGGCAGAGAGGGGAGAGAAAAGACGAGGGAATAAGAGAAGAGAAAGAGAATTAATTAAACATCAAACCAACAAATAAATGGTTCTCTTTCCTGTTTATTTACATTCATCTGCAGTTTTAACTCCCTTCACAAGTTATCTATAGACACCAGTAAATATCTAGGTGGGATTCAACCACATTTTTATTGTTCACCTACTCACTCTTTCCATTAAAATAACTTTGACAAATGATATTCTCTTAATGGAGGCTAAATCTGTACAAATGAGTCTGTAGTCAATGAAAGTGGTATTTACACTTATAGTAAGTTCAACTTACTTGGAAGGGTAGATCCAGGAATCTTGCTGGTAAGGCCTTTAAGTCAGAAACAGCTGCTTGCCTGGTATCACCATAATCAACAAACTCTAGCTGTGCCTGGTCACCTTTAATGGATAATACTTTAACTCTGTACCACTGGTCCTCTGAATGGAGTTCATTGGTCTTTAGTGCCCATATCTCACCTGCTTTGGGTGATGATGGAGAATCTGCGAACGTAAGAATTGAATCACAATAGAGAGTTTTAGATTGACGTTTTTCTTCCCGCAAAGGACTGGATGAATGAATGTGTGAGTGGGTTAGAGGGAGTATTGATGGATGTAATGGGATAGAACAAATGGATGGCATGGGATAATTTGAATAGGATAAATAGATAGGATGGGATGGCCAAATGGGATGAATGGTAAGATAGGATGGGTTGAGATAGATTGGATAAAATGGCTGGTTAGATGAGAGGAGAGGAGATAGACTGGATGGATAGATGGTTGGATATATTAGATATTAGATAGTTGAATAGATGGATGGAAAACTGAATTTTTTGTTGGACTAACAGATCTATGGATGGAACGATAAACAAGAGTAATAAAAGGGATGGCTAACAAACCTTCACAGGACTCAGAGAAGTAAGACATAAGGCTTACTTCCAAAGCAAGCAACTTATCCTGTATTTCAAAAATATTTCAATAAGTAACTTGCCTCATTCATGAAGCTACAGAAAACAGTTGTTCTCAATAGCAAGCACAAAATTATACAATTTGCCATCAAAACAAAATAGGTGCCAATCAAAAGGGTTTTCATGACACTGTCAGGAAACACAAAGCTTTTAAGGACACATGCCTATGGAGTGCATGGAAATGCCTTGATTGACGTCCACCAAAACCTACATTGTTGTGACCAAGAGATCTTATGCATGTCATTGAGAATGACTGTAAACTTGAAATTTCTTGAACAAGCATAAGATATTTTTATATATGAATATCTGTTGTACTCCTTTGTCATCAGATCAGCCAGGAAAACAGACTGTCTGACAAAGATAGAGTACATGTAAACATTTTATCATAGTCCACCTGCAAACCCTGAAAGCAATCGATTTTACTAACAGGAGCTATTGTGGACAATATTGTCAAGATAACAGACTAAAAAATATTATTTCCTCATGAGAATAGTAAGACAACTGGTGCTAATATAACTCAACAAAAAAAGTGTTTGAGGGAGTCTGGCAGTGGTAGTTAATGATGCTATAATGCAAGTGTCCTATTCTACAACTTAAAAGAGAGTTAAACAATAAAAAAAGATAGATAGATAATTTGTAACACCGTATGGTATGTAAAAATGAAACTGACGTTTCGGACATTAGTCCTTCATCGTTTACTCCGATGAAGGACTAACGTCCGAAACGTCAGTTTCATTTTTACATACCATACGGTGTTACAAATTATCTATCTATCAACTGTTTTACTGAAAACTCCGACGCAGTTTACACTAGTTTTCACTAGTTTTCCACAATAAAAAAAGAGTTAAATTTAGTATACATACGGAGTATTCTTCGCCATATAACAAAACATTAATGTTATCAGTGCTGAAGACATTGAAAACAAGAATATCAATGTAATCTTCATTTGGGATGACCACTCGCTCTGAAATAAAAAATGAAAAATATTGGAATTTTTGATATGTGTTTTGCATCTAAAATTTACATTAACCCTTTGATTTCCACAGCAGCCACAGCTGGCCAAGCTTCAAATTTTATTTTATTCCCGTGCCAGCCATAACCAACCAAAAATAACATGTGCCTTAATCTTAAAGGTTAGATCCATGTGGATGGTCTGTTTGATCCCCTCTCAATGTCTTGACCTCCCTCTTAACGTTGGGACTTCCCTCTCAATGTCTGGACCTCCCTCTCAACGTCTGCACCTCCCTCTCAGTGTCTGGCCCTCCCTCTCAACATTGGGACCCCCTCTTAATGCTTGGACCCCTCTCTCAACATTTGAACCCACTCAATCTTTTGACCCCCCTCTCAATGACTGGACCTCCCTCTCAATGTTTGGACCTCCCTCTCAACACTTGGACCCCTCTCTAAACATTTGGACACCCCTCAATGTTTGGACTCCTCTCTCGACATTTGAAACCACTCAATCTTTGGACCCCCTCTCAATGTCTGGACCTCCCTCTCAATGTTTGCACCCCCCCCCCCCTCTTAACATTCGGACTCTCTCTAAATATTTGGACCCCTCTCTCAACATTTGGACCCCCCTTTCAATGTTTGGACTCCCATTTCAAAAATTTCTAGATCTGCCCTTGCTTTTCCTGCCCCACTAAGTCTTCTTCCAGACTCCACTATTTCCAAACGCTATCGCTTTTCCATCCAACTGCAGAACATATCCAAAACAAATGGGTATAGTCCCTAACCTGGCCTATCCAAAATCAAAACATAAAAAAATAGAGTATTCATAGTATCATAATCTTTAGCTAAGTTTATTAAAAATCTTACCAGGAATCTTCTTTTCTTGTTCATTGGTCATAGACTTAGATCTGAGAAATGGTTTGACAGGCTTCTTCTGTTCAACTGCTGGTGGACTAAAACCAGATAAAGACAGCATTAAATAAGATTAAATGTGAGCATATACTGTAAGATGGGTTTATTTGTTAGAGGGGAAGGGCAAGTAGAAGGGGAAATTGTGATGCTACTGCAGTTTTCAATACTCTGGTAAATGCGAGTTGAACACTGCAATTAGTTTTTTCGCTGCCATCAATCAAAAATATTCAGTCAGTACCTTGTGTATCTTTGACGTGATACACAGCAGTAAAAACTAAAAATTTTCGCACAAAGCTGTAATGAAATATCTGTCACAGAATATCGAAAACTGCTGTAATGAGCCTTGGTTGTATTTCTGATTAGCAATTCAAATAACAATAATGCACTTCATGATTATATGTCACCCCCTTATTGGTATACCCTTTTCTGTTCATTGGATGAACATCTGACCAGCCAATGTGTCTGGTCAGACCAGCCTATATGGTGATTTACCAGACAAGTGCAAATTTTGCTTGGACATTGTCCACTGAACACCTGTTGTTGTCTGCAATTCCTTCTCTCACAACTCAACAACATGGACCATTTACCTTGAAGGTTGTACAACGTTAGTTGTAGTAACATTATCTTCAGCAGGTACTGGTAGCTTTTCTTCACTACTGATGTGCTTTGATGGTTTTTTACTATCAAATTTTACTGCAACATCAGCCCCTTCTTCATCAGCCAGCCGTACACAAAGAACATCACCAATTCTTCGAACCAAAGTCATTTTTAATTCTGTATCTATAAATGTTTTTAATGTCTCTGTCATAGAAGGATTAAAGTTTTCTTTCCCATCTAAAGAACAATGTACAGCCATTTGAGGTAATTCCACGTGTTCCTTCTTCAAGTGTTGCAGCCTTGAACTTGGCAACCACTCAGAGTTTCCAAAATCAACATAGAATATCTCTACAGTGAGTGTGTCTTTTTCATCAATGCATTGTAATATTTTTCCTCTGTACCAGGAATCGTCCAATGAAAATTTAGCACAGCAGTACATCCCAGGAATGGGTTTTGTAATAAAATCTGTTGTGTCCTGGAAAAAAGTCACAATGTGGGTTTGAGTTCAATACCTTTTCCATAACTGAGACCAAACTTTTACATTTTTCGTATTTTCAGGTAATTTCAGTATCAAGTGGGACTGTTCATCATTAAATGGGTTGGGGGAGCATCACTTAAGTGCTATAGAGGGCCACCTGAAAATTATCATTTATGTTAACGGTGTTACCCTGTCTAATAAAGTTGTTATTATTATTATTATTATAGATTAAAGGGGAACATGTTATATTTGAATATTTTATATTCATAAAATATTCTGCCATTCTGGGGATGATGGGGAGTGGGACACAAACTATTATGTTTGGAGGGGGACTATCAAACATGTGTTAGTTTTGTAGAGATTGTAATTTTCATAGGGAAATATAGTTGATGTGTTACGACTTGTACTTGTACAAATACTTGAACGACTACTTATATAGCAGTGAATGACAATAAACTAGATTAGAACGAATAAAGTTGATGTATTTTCTCGAGTATTTTAAACACATTGTATCTCAAGAGAGCATTCTTGGGTCTGCTATTACATATCTCTGGTCACAATACTATTACATCATACATTCTTAAAAGTAAGGCAAGACCGTACTAGTTCGTGACCTAACAGACGGGTACACTTTGATGGAGTCAGTTTTCGGTGACGACTATCGTAGTTGTTGGTTGAGTCGTCAAGTTGAAGTGTGTGTGAAGTTGAGTGCGTTTTATACAGCAATAAAGAAAGCTTTAATATATCAAACAAGTAATCTTTTACAGTTTAAAATGTGACATAACACACCAACCAATAAATTTTTAAGAGTCCCAAAAACATGCCTTGGTCAGACCCTCTTTATACCCCTCCCTATATAGTGCTGGACAGCTCTTCGCCTTCCTCCCAATCACTACAATTGACCTAAAAATCAAAAATTCTCAAAAAATACTGTTATGCAGCTAGCATCATACCTTGAAATCCTGATCCAATTTAGTTTGCAAGTCTTGGATCCTATCTTCACACTCTTTATATTGAACAAAAAAATTACCAACACTTTCGACATGGCTCAGGTAAACTTGAACTGAAGACCTGCATTTCAAACAAATGCTGGTTATTTTAAAATTAAAATAAATGAATAATTCATGAATAATTTCTGGAACTACACAATCCAGAAATGTATATTGCAGTAAGTATATTTAACTACATCCCAACCTTTGGAATCAATTCAAAGTATCTCTCAAAATTATTTTGGATGTGAGCTTACATGAAAACAAGTTTTCTTGGTGGAATTTGTGACATTTCTTATGTACTTCATGCTATCATCCATTCCAGATAATTTTAAGAGGATTCTATTTGGGGTTTCTCACTCAACAGTCAGTGCACTTACTAACAACATAGCCATACTTGGTTACAAACAGTTTTGAATTGAAAGAATAAAATAAAACTTACCCTGATTTTAAAAATAAAATAAAACTTACCCTACATTTGGAACAGTAAATGGCTTCACGATATATAGCTCTACTTTTTGTTTCTTTTCTTCCTTGTTCTGTTTTGTTTTATCTAATTTAGAGAATAAACAAAATATTTCTTGAGTAACATCAAAAACAGAAAGCAAAATATTTATTGAGTAAAATAAAATAAAAACAGAAAGTCAAAATTTGGGGGAATATGAACCTACCATTTATTTCTTTTACACTTTCACTTGTTGGTGGTTCAGATTTCTAAATAAATGCAAAATGAACAAAAAATGTCATGGTTTTAATAAAAACATATAAAAATAAATGTCAATGTTAGCATAAAAATTGAAGATGCATTTTACTCCTCCCCCCTTAAAACAAAAAATATATGTAAAATACTCACCTTAGGTGGATAGGCAATATACACATTTTGATGCCTAGGAAAAATATACAATACAATAAACATGATTATTATTATAGTACTTTCATAAGAAAATTTTGTTTTGACTACCTTCTGAATATTATCATTATCATCATCATCAAAGGTCTATTTTTCAAAGCTAGTCTTCACATCTAAGTCAGTCAGTCATTTGATCATTACTATAACAATCAGTCAGTCGATCCATCAGTAAGTCCATCCATCAGTCAGTTCATCCATCAGTCCATCCATCAGTCCATCCATCAGTCAGCTCATCCATCAGTCCATCCATCAGTCAGCACATCCATCAGTCAATCAGCCCATCCATCCATCAGTCAGCTCATCCATCAGTCCATCCATCCATCAGTCAATCAGCTCAGCCATTCATCAGTCAATCAATCCAATGCATCCATCCATCAGTCAATCAGCCTATCCATCCATCAGTCAATCAGTCCATCCATCAGTCAGTCAATCCATCATTCATTCACTCCATCAGTCAATCAGCCCATCCATCAGTCATTCCATCTGTCTGATACTATACCATAATCAAGTTAAGTCCATCCTTACAGTATCTTACCCTCATAATAATGGTTAATTAAGTGGTAAATGTAAATTCATATAAAAGTCTTTTATTTACAAAATTTGTAATTGGTGCCAAACCCATATTTAATATAACAAGCGTTTCAAACTATAGCATTAGTTTTTAGTGTATATTTACATCTTTTCAACCCGCAACACTTCTGGATGAAGAAGTAATGTTTCTGTTAAATTGTCTGGTAATTCTTGACCAAACTTGTTCTTATATTCCACTGATAATCTTGAGAGGAACAGCCCGTTGGGTTTGGCACCTACAATCTTGAAACATAAAGCCAGGTTAGAAAGGGATGGGGTATTAATTTAGAGGATTTTATTCATGTGCTAAAGGACTTCAATTTTCATTATCTGCTCTGCATATAGTGGTCATACCTGAACACCATGTTCTGTCAACCAGAAAAAATGCTATTGACAATTTAATTACCATCAAAGTGATAAGTATTCCATGCGAGACATGAAATTATGTCAGGTAAAACCAAGCAATATAATATCAGAACATCATCAACTTACAAGAGTTTAGACAACAGATATAATTATACTTCCACTAATATTACCTGTCCTATATTTTTTAGTACTTCTGGGCTTAGAGTAACTGAAAAATGAAAAACAAAATAAAAATGYATAAATATCCTAACTTGCAAGTTCTGAGTTATAGATCACAGAAAATTATTTACCTGTTGGAATAGTACTTGGTGGAGTTTTAGTCTGAGGTGAAGTAGGTTTATTGTCCAATGTTACTTCCATTCCTTGAAAATTAGGCCCTGAAAAAAAAAATTTTTTTWAACCATCTCGGTCTGGTTGTATAAAGGGTGAAAATAGCACTATGCAAGGGATAAATCTTATCCAGTGGATAAATAGCTCTAGATAGCTCTATCCACTCTTTGACAACCGGGCCCTGGTTAACATTTTTTAGCATTAAAAATCCCTGCACAATTTGGTTTTTTATACACCCTTGTGATAAATCCCAGCATGTCAGGTCAAAAGGATGAAAAAAATATAATATAAAAAAGTTCCTTATCTATCTGACGAAATTACGATGATGTGGTAATCAAACCTGAGGAAAAGGTCAAAATCACAAGCCAAATGCTAAGCGACAACTGCAAATGGATATATTTTCTTTTAACATGCCACCAGGAAATGACAGCTCAAAATGGCAGCTCAAGCTCATAATTTTGAATTATTGCTGGGTTTCAATCAGCTGATAAAAGTCTTTGAATCTCATTATCTCCTGTGCTCCAAATGGTGGTCAAACACTGACAATGATGTGGTGTCAACCAGAAAGAATTCTGTTGACAATGATGTGGTGTCAACCAGAAAGAATTCTATTGAAAACTTGTGATTCAGCTGATGAACATTCCACAAAAGACAAGATATGATATCAAATAAAACCTAGCAATGAGAGAATACTAAAAGCTTTGATAATGCATATCACAATTTACATGTATGATAAAATTATTTTGTCAACTAATATAGAGGATTGTCATACCTACATGTATAAACACTTACCTTTACTTTTTACTATTCGCTGTGAGATTTGGGATGGATTACTCTTTTGTTTCTGATCATCTGGTAAAAAATGAAAAACCTGTTATTGATAAATACTACTCTCATCAACAATACAGTATAATAAAATAAACCTAATGTTTTCTCATATCAAACCATGTGTCATTCCCTTGAATGTCATTTCTTTGTTCAGTACCAACAATTGAGTAGAGTTTGTTATGTCTCTCATTTGATGTGAAAATTATTTCCAGTTTCTCTGGCTTTCACCTGAGATTCAGTTACATCCAAATTAGTGCAACCTGTCAAAAGTTGAAAGTAGAGGAAGTAACAAGAATCAAGAGAATGACAACTGGCTTGAAACATGTTTCATTGGAAAAACAAATAAACTTTGATCCTAAATCTTTCCTGAAATATTTTTCTACGAAAGTATTTTCCTGCAATAAATCAAATATTTTTTTTAGCAAACAATAGAGTACAAAYACTATAAGATGTGTAACATAAATACCATTAAATACTGCTAAATTATGTTAATCCTATTGTTTTCTATTGTTTAATTAGCACTATTTACAACTAAATAGTGCAAAGTGTTGGAAACTTAAGTGTTAGTACTCTAGTTCAAAACTTAAGTAAATAGTATTAAAACCATTACCAAACTATATTTATTTAGTATTAACTTCTTAACTAACCTATTACTCTTTGTCTAGCTCTGCCTGCCATACTTGCTTTCTGTACATCTTGCTTCCGTCTACTGACAAACCTATCTGTATATTATAGAACCAGGTTTTTTTTAAAACAAACCACAGCTATTCCTACTAACTTTCCAAAAAAAACTACATCTTCCTTTGGAACTTGACTTCTACCAAGTAACTGTGTAATACTCTCAGGCATGTTATTCCTCACATTTTAGAGATAATTTTATACAGGAAGTGGATTAATTCACAGGTACCAAGTACTTCCTTGGTTCAACCCATGGATGCTACTGGGAATGCGTAAAAATAGTGCATACAACACTATACAAAGTCTTGCATATTGCTTTGAGATCCCTATCAAGCATATTTCATGTGTCCCATTAACATCTGTGCAACTTACAATCTTGCTCTACTACACAAGGCAGGAACATAGCCAGAGGGGCCAAAGGGGCCTGGAGAGCATTGTTGCTTCTTACGGCCTCATACTCATTCAACCGATTGATACCAAGCAATGCTGTGATTTTTAGAAACCATTCTCAATATAAATTTCAACGCACTCAGCCTTCCGATTTCTTCAACTGCATATTTACAGCAAGACATGAGCTGAAGCCCTGCATTTTGATTCAAAAAAGCTCGATTGCAAATAGCAACATTAATAATTAAGCACCTGTTATTAACAAATGTATTTCCATACCTGTAGAAACACGCCGAGTACCATTAACAGGTTGTTGATTAGCTGCAGGTTGACTGTCTGCTCCAAAAACCTTCCTCAACCTTGGAGGAACAAACCTTGGTGTTTGGCCCCGATTTCCACCAAAAGTTGACGTATTATTCTGAATTAAAGACTTTGGAGCAAAATTTTGAGACCTTGGTCCAAAATTAGTACTACGATATTTATTTGGAGTCGCTGAAAAAGCAAAAACTGGCTTCCTTGGTCTTGCAGCTGACTTCCTGATTTTAGGTTTCTTCTGCTTAGCTATGAGTTTGGCTACGTGTTGATCGGCTTCAGAGGCAACTCCCTTCACTACGACCTCGCCATCACTGCCTCTCTGGATACTAGCAACGTGTGGTATACTCTTTAAGAAGCCCTCTAGGTTTGTAAATCCTAATTTTGAGTATGGGATGGGCTCAAAAGTGATGCTTCTGTACTCTTTCTCGACCCTGTAAAGAGGTACTCCACGAGGACTGCTGATTAACACAGCCCTCAGCATTGTTTCTGTCTTTTTTTTAAGCTCATCCATTTTTATAAACCGTAAAGCACCTCCAGTATATCTGCACTTGCACTGTTTAGTCCATCTTATATGGCTTTCTTAGGAATAAAATGGAGGAAGTGTTACTTCTGGGAAACTTGCTGTTTTGTCGTCTTCCAGGAAATCCGAAAGACGGCGGGATTGTTGACCGTGCGCACGTGAAGAGGCCTGGACAGAGTGTCAAAAAAAACCCGTGTCCACCCTAGTGGGACTGCGATGGAAAATATCTTCAAAAATCGTGTACAAAAAAGGTTGAAAACGTTAAATTCTATCCTTAAGAATTGGGAAGAAAAGAAAAAAATATCATTTCTTAAAAGCTCCTAAGCCTTTGCATAAGATTTGCAAAACATCTACGCAGATTTTTTGGGATGAACTGTATATTTGATTAATAATAAATATCAAAAAAGAAATTTTTGCTGTAAATATAAATCGCAAAAGACGCGCAGTACGTTCATGATTTCATTTTTATAACAACTGACTTACTCAATCAGCTATGTACCCTACCCCCCATAAAAAGCAATTTTATATTCCCCCATAATGCATTTGGGAGAGTTTCCTTACCAGTCCTCCTCGTTCACGTTCTCTCTCTCTTCGCCAGCAAATCCAAAATGGGTGAGTAAAACAAGAAGAAGCGTTTAATATCTTTTATAATCTATGGATAAAATTGCTCATCGAACCGTATTTCTAACGATAATAAAGACTTTAGTGTCTAAATTATCAAATAAGCTTATTATTTTGATTAAAATGCCTTGGATGGAATTCGAAAACAGTTTTGAAGTTACCCTGTTATGTTCTTGGAATGATCGCCATAATCTCTTGCCTCTCTGTTGTCCAAACTTTTTCTCATATTGCTTTCATTACGATTTTATTATTGTTAAGTACTGAATCTTAAATTACCCATTTTATTATTTTTATTGATAAGTAATACCTAAAGTCTCTCTATTTTAATCTTTCATGTGTTCGAATCTTTCACGTGTGGAAGAATTACATCCATGATTTTGTATTAATAGAACACAATAGAACACGAAAATCATTATTCATATCGACATAGTTTCTTTAGTAAATTAGAGAAACCGTTAGCATAGAAGAAAACCTGTAAACATGTATGCAGTGAAGATTAATCTAGAGGAAACATACACATAATTAGCTCTAGAATTCACCAGAATTCATTGCTTTTTCCTCCAAAGTGATCAGTACCTGCCATTTGATAGATACGTCCATAATTCTTGGTCTTGAACATTTCCTATACAATGCATTAATTTGTCCTTTATAATTCTTTTTAGGGATCTCAAGGGACTCCTGGCACAAGCGCCGCCAGACTGGTGGCAAAATGAAGCCCCTCAGGAAAAAGAGGAAGTTTGAGTTAGGCCGACCTCCTGCAAACACCAAGGTTAGTTGAAATACTAAACTAAATTTCACATGTGTAAAAACCAAAATATGATTGCAATCATAGAGGTGTTAGATATTCAAGGTAGCTGGTTGTCCAATTATATATTGCACATATAAATACTTGCATATCATTTACACCCACCTCCACTTAACAATTAAACCTGGAGCCCAAATGGTCTATGAGTCAACAGCCAATTAGGCAGAAGGCTGAATGGGCTATTACCTTGTAGACCATGAGGGAGATAGGTCTAATTGTTTTAGTATAAGCCTCCTATTTGCTCAAATAAATGAATACAATGTTGAAATTAGGTTGAAATAATTTTTTCAAAACCAACACTTCTACTTTTTGCTACTGGTGGTCCATCACTAATAGACATTTGGTAGCTCAGCCAATCAGAGCACAGTATTCATGATAGACCATTAGGTTTATACTAACAACTAATAGATCTTTTCTGAGATAGTGAACAAAGTGCATTGTGCATTAGCATCAAGTATAAACATCAGGTGCAAACATCTTTTGCCTATATACATTGTGTTTTTTAAACCAACTCTAGACCACTATGCATAATATTAATTTTATTGAACTTTGGTTTAAAGATCCAATTCCAGTAAATATTTGATTTATAGACATAGTCTACACAATAGTTTGCAAGTTTAAAGCAACTTGGGAATTTGCAAATGAATTTCGAAATTGGAGCAGCGAAAGTTTCATTACAATAACTATAAACTTTGCGCATTTCTTCCAGATTGGTGCTAAGCGTATTCACCCTGTCAGAACCATGGGTGGAAACAAGAAGTTCCGAGCCTTAAGACTTGATACTGGAAATTATTCATGGGGTTCAGAAAGTAAGTAAATCAAGTCAGATAGCTGACATGTACCAAACTTCCTTCTGTTATCACAAGTGATGTTTCCCAATCAAGTAAATAGAAAAAAACTTAAACACAAAAGTTTTTCAATGGAGCGGCTTGAACCTGGCATTTTCATGTGCTTTCTGTAAGTATTTGTCAAGTTCAACCTCACTTTTTTAAACAGAGGTAAAACAGTACACATGGCAAGATGATGAACCTCTTGGTTTGGAAGAGCTAGTTTGCTGTATTAGCATTAAAGCTACTCTTGTGACTTGATCATTTTGTCATAGTTACACTGATTGCCATAGAAACATGTACTGTATTTGTTTTACTTATGAAGAAACAGTTATGTTAAAACTCTAAAAAAATCCTACAATCTGGTGGACTACACAGTAGAATTTTACAATATAAGACTCAATCAATCCTATTGGTTTGCATTAGTGATTTGCCAGTGCTTCAGGCCTAAATAAGTTTTAGCTTGGTCATACAATACCTTATTTCTGGCTCAAGGTTACTGGTCAAAATGACTGGCAAGACAAAGATTTAACCAGACAAGTTCCAATTCTGGCCAGAATTTGTCCAATGACCAGTCTTTATCTTTAGCCCTGTGCTTACTAGTCTAGTAATGAGTTTGTTATTGTCAATTGTCAATTCAGGTGTAACCAGAAAGGCCCGTATTATTGATGTTGTATACAATGCAAGCAACAATGAGCTTGTGAGAACCAAGACTCTTGTAAAGAACTGCATTGTTCAGATTGACAGTACTCCATTCAGACAATGGTAAGGTTTAGTGATATTCTTTTACTGTGATATATTTAGTTTTAATTTGTACTGCATAGGCACTTCATGAAGGGTGGAGTAGTGGTTATGCACTTATCTCTGACCTCTAGGGTCTTGGTTTTGATTCTTCTAATCAGTATTGCATGTCAGTAAAGTTACATTTTAGGCCTTTCCCTTGATTCAAGAGTTTTGCCAGGGCTCTACAGTTTTCTTCCTTGCTAAAAACCAAACAAGCTAAATCTAATTTAATCTGTGAGTTTTATTTTGAGTTTAAAGAATTGGCATTTCATGCAGTTTACCTTAAAATGTGTCATAAATAAAAACAAGGATCTAGAACATGGACAATTTTCTTGAAGGTACGAAGCCCACTACGGCGTACCTCTAGGCCGTAAGAAGAGTTCAAAGAAGGAAACTACAGAAACTGAAGAATCAGATGCGCTTAACCAGAAAAGATCGAATCACTGCCAGCGCAAGGTTGAAAACAGAAAGGCTCAAGCCAAGATAGCATCAACACTTGATGATCAGTTTGTCACTGGACGTCTCCTAGGTAACTACTGTTAGGTGTTTAAAACATTTTTTTATAGATTGGTTAGGGATTGGTAGAGTGTGATCATGGGAGTGCATATCTAGTCAAATTCAATTCACAAACGTTTTTTATGGTTCTCAATATTCTTTGGGTGCAACCACATAAATCAAAATCCCTTGATGTAAATAACAATGAAACAGCTGCCATTTTGGTTTATGCAACAAGAGAAGCTAATGAAGAATGCTTTTTCATTGTCAACCAACATGACAGCTATTGTTTAATATGCACCCCAAGAAATTTGAAGACCTTTTCAACCAAAGAAGTCGGTAGTGCAGGTCCAAAACATTTTGATGGAGTCCAAATGTATACTACATACAGAATTTACTTCAAACCTGTGGCAAAATTTTATTTTAGGATAAAACAAACGAAACATTCATCTGACAGTGGGGGTCTGGACCTTCCTGCCCCAACCCTGGATCTTAGTCTCCTACGTAGGCACTACTATTAGTTTATTGACTTGCTATAGCAAGAATTTGCATTTGTTTCAGAATTTAACAAAATTAACTTTTTTATCAATAGTCTAAAATCCCCAATCTGATGAACTAATGCATATTTGCTTATTCATTATATTCATTAACCCATTTTCCCTCTATTTTTATTTCAGCTTGTGTGTCCTCTCGCCCTGGTCAGAGTGGCCGTTGTGATGGTTACATCTTAGAGGGTAAAGAGCTGGAGTTCTATTCAAAAAAGATCAAGGCCAAAAAGGCCAAGTAAATGATCCAAATTTTGCATATCTCATTAAAGATCCAATGAAAATCATTGTGTGTTTCATACTTGTATTTCAGTTAAAAGTTTCTCCCTTTAATTTTAGTTTTATTTTATATTCACCTAAAGATTTGTGTGAAAATACGAGTGATTTGTGGGATATGCCATGGTACACTCAAACTCATAAATGGTATGGGTAAAGCTCAAAGAAATTTAAACTCAGGGTCTTAAAATAACTGAGAAGGTGCTGCCTTTGTAATTACACCTGAAATGCAAGTCTTTTCGGACAAGGGCTTAAAACCGTAGGCCCCATCTGTCTTCACTATATAACCCTGTATAAAGCTGACGTAAAAGACCCACTGAAGATGCTGGTTACGACCATCTTCGGTGCCCGTGCTAAACTCTACAGGGCCCACTGTAATTGGCAAAAATCTGTTGTGGTGTCCCTGCCCTCATGGAAAAAAGCTTATAAATAAATAAAATAAAGAAACTTAAGGAATGGCATGCCTTAAACTAATTCGCATTTAAACCAACTCGCACATAATATATACACACGCAAAAAATTGTTAAATATTAATGCGGATCCACTTTGGTCTTGGATTAACCTTCAATCGTCTGTGTCATTTTGCATATAATACGGTACTTACTAATAATTTAATTATGTAGTTTCGTTTTATCTGAACAAATAGAAACGATATTCGTGCTCACGAATTAACTCAATCAAAAGTCGTTGGATTAAAATATGTATGTGATTAACATTTCAGTTAAGTTTCGTTTCGTTTCTTTTTTCACCTAGAAAATTTCTATCTGAAGTCAAAATTGCGTAACAATTTGTCAATTTTATATAGTATGCTTGAATTTTCTGGTATATTTTCGTTCTTTTCTGAGCAAAAGCAAGCGAGTTTTCAAAACTTAATTTGGAACTAATTCACTCTTTTCAAAAGTCGTGTCTAATGAATAAATCGAAACTGATTCACTGACAAATTGGGGTCAAGAGAGAGGGAATCGTGAAAAATATAGTATTACGCGCTATTAAGTGTCTGAAAATGAACATTTCATTTCACTTGTCAAAAGACGATTTTCTCATTTTCTAAAAGGGTCCGCGGCTTTTAAGAATACTTCTCTTGAGGTCTCCAAGAAGGAAATGACGTACACTAAAGCGATATTGATTATCTCTTTATTTTAATTTACTTTTCAACATGTTTATTTCTTTATTTATTCAATTACTCATTTAGAGCACAAGTTGTGATTGAACTAAACTTTAGTTTTCAAATCCAGAGTCCGTGTGAGTAATGATCCATTTTGAGAAATCCTAAGCGACTTGGGTACGTATTCAGTAACCGCACCAACTGGGTTTGGGACCAGAGCGGCGACCATAACACTGACACTGCCAGGCCTTGTTGGAAAAGGGGCAGTTAGAATGCGTGATCTTGCAGTTCCCACCAGCATGTCCCAGGCAGCGGCACCTTTGGCTGCAGGATTGCCACAGAACTCCGGTAGCACCTGAACTCCATCGCGTGCAACGGCTCCAAGTATCCCAACAGTTCCCGATCCAGCGCGGCCAAGCTCCTTCTGATTTTGGCAAGGAGACTAAGAGAACAACACTCAGCATCAAGATCACAGAAAGACATTTGACTGGCGCCATTTTCACTCCTATAGAAATGAAAAATTACTTGAGATGAGATGAGCTAAGGGCAAGCAATGCCCTATCGCGGCTTTCTTTTTTACTACCATTATCGTTGAAGTACGACCCTCGAAGTTCGATGGCTCGTTGCCGACTAGCGTTTTAACGACCGTCAATCAAGAAACTGAACTGCCCCACCCTCCCCACGCTAGTGGGAAATACCACCATTTGAAGGGAATAAATAATGGGAAAATATGTTCGAGTCAGAGGGCCGTGTTAAAGCTTTACGATGTCAAATCAAATTGGATTTTAAAAGTTTTCTTTTGCGCTGGCGGGAAAAACCGGAGAACCCCGGGTAAAAATAACTCGAAGCCCATATGTATTATCTGCAAATAGTTTCACTTTCATAACTCACTTTGACTTCCTGCACGCAACAACATTTCCGCATAAAAGAATTCACTTTTCCCTCGAGTGTTGGCAAGGATCTCTTTTTCCACTCTCTCTTTTTGATGCCAATGTTTTTTTAGGTAACGAAGTTTAAAGTGTTCTACTTTAAAAACTAATTACTAGTAGATGGATGCAGCACTCAGCTACTTTAAGAACGCGAGAAAACAGGAATAGAAACGAGCAAGCGCTAATGTTGTACTCAGCCGCTTTAGCTTCTATGTCTGTCTGGATTTGCGTCTCTAGATCTCTTTTTTCCTCTTTGTATCTCTCCCCCTCTCTACCTCTCATTTTTAGAGAGGAGTCAAAACAAATACACGAAAGTATATTGGAGTAAGATTGAATATTACAGATCTCTAGCTTAGTTACAGGGGTCATTTCCAAACTTGCTAAACAAAGCACGGAAATATACTTTGTGCAGAGAATTTTGTTATCGGTAATTTTCAACCATAGAGTTTGAAATTCCAAATAGCGACTGTATTGTCTCGGGGTTTTTTATAATTCTATAAACTGATAAACAGTAAAAACTCACCGTATTAGCAAAAGGCTGAGAAAAAGTTGCTGAACAAAAGATATTGGTGCTTTGACGTGGTTTAAAGGTGTCGATGCAACAAGTTATTACTTTGCGTATCTGCACTTATATAGAAGAGCTTCAGTTCAGTGAATAGCCAATCGTATTTAGTTTTATTGTCACATGACCTCCGTCAAACAGGATCAACAGGTTATATCAGTTTCATACTCTGGTTTCATACCTAAGGAAAGTAAATGCAGATAAGAGCTTATAATAAAATCAATATCACATGACCTGAATGCAATGACGCAAGACGACCGACACTAAAAACGGTTGCGAGGGAGACTAATCATAGTGAGATTGAAATGATCTTAGCAGTTTCATACCTAAAGGAACTGTACATGAAACCCGCAATGCAATGATAAACATGACTCATGACCTGAATGCAATGAATGGCCAATCATATTGAGATTGTTGCCTAATGATCTTAGCAGTTTCATACCTAGTAAAGAAAGTGCATGGAATCCAATGCAATGATTAAAAAAATGCCATATCACATGACCTAAATACAGTGAATAAGGCAATCATAGTGATATAAGTGGCAAATAATCTTAGCAGTTTCATACCTAAAGGAAGTGTGCATTTAGATGAAAACTCCATTACATATAACCTAAATATGCAGCCTGTGTCTTAGGACTGCAAACTGAAACCAGATCAACAAATTATCTTAGCAGCCTCATACCTAAAGCAAGTGCATTTAGGGACGGTCCATTGATTGTTGATGGGGTGGTGGGGCACGTATTTTCGGAGTGCTCTATTTTTTTTAGCTACACAAGTTGCAGGATATTTTAACAGAACATGTCCTTGCACGATATTCTTTTCATGCAAATCTTCATTTATCAAATACTCAAACTGTAGTTCTGTGAAGAACTCAAACTTTTTTCAACAACAGTGGTCCTGTATACAACTCACTTTAAACGCAAAACGCCACGTTTTGGGGTAACACAAAACACAACTTGAACAACGATGTAATTCACTGTCATGCCATGTTCACTATGCTATAGAACATATACTACATTTCCACAACTATTTGACTTTCTGATAAAGGTTTTGTACCCAAACTAGAAAATGCGTATTATACAGCATGCACAAATCATCCGATCGTCTGACAATTTCAAGTTAGGTGTTATCAAGAGGTTATCTTAGCAGTTTCAACCGAGAGCGGAAGTGCATGCTATTGAAAACAAAAACAATGACCAGGAATATATTCAAGTTAGGGTGCTGAAGAGAGATTGTCAATCCTACTTTCCATCCATTTTTTTGTTTATTTTTATTCTTTTATAAAAACCACTTTAATTCCAGCGTCCAATTACTAATTTTGACTTGGTARCTCAGTGGTTCAGTAGGACATGGCACAGGAATCGCCAGGTCACGGGTTCAAATCCCATTCAAGACTCGGAATTGTTTCTGACTCTTTCAATTTGCAGCTGCATAAATTGCTTGATATACTGCGAGGATCAGCTCAATTTGATACATTACAACCGCAGTACAAATATATATATATATTCTCATACACAAATCCTAATTTGTTTTCTTTAATGAAAACCTTTTAAAAATCTCATTTTCAGTGTTGGCGTGTGGACGGGCGATAGCGATTCGAAAACGCTGCGTGTGGATGAGAATTTTGTTGAAAATGTGAGAGAAGAGTTCCGTTTTCAATAACACCCGGATGCTTGCGAAAGGCGCCTAACACAAACACAGCTGTCGATTATGGACAAAAGTGTCATGCAGTTATAGCTGCAACAAAACCTCCTACACGCGTATAAATCACTATATTTCTGCTTATACAAACAACCTCATACCACTTCAAGTACAGTGACACCTTTTCTGATGTTATAATTCGTAATTTTTGCCATGCTTTGGGTTAACCACGTCTTGATATCCATTCTGTTGTTGAACAAAGTTCAAGGTGAAGACACTAAAGAGTTTATTTTCGAAACACAATCCGGTTACATTTTATCTGTTCCATCGGACAGAAATGTTAAACACGGGACAGAATTTGTCGCCAACGATCTCGAATGCGCTTTACGGTGTACCAAAGAAAAATGGTGCAACTCTGCTAACTTTGGCCTTGTCTCTGAGAAACAAAGCAATGGTCTTCACTTGTGCGAGCTTTTCTCAACCGATGAAGAGGCCAATTTAAAATATTTAGAGAGGAATGAGAAGTTCGTTCATTTGAGCATCAAGGTAAATTTACTGTAACTGCCATTAACCTAACCAACAGTTTGTGTTCGATGCACGCGGGCTATACCATTAACCCGCATGTCAACTCTCATTCAAAAATATTTTTTTTAATCAACCCAATAAAATATAAATAGAATAAAAATCTATATTGCTTTTCAGATACTAAACCCTCCATGCCAGAAATTACCTTGTCTGAATGAAGGCACTTGTATCAAGGTGTATGATAGAGGGGGTTTCGAGTGCAGATGTATCAACGGATTTTCCGGTAGCATTTGCCAAAAAGGTAAGAATAAATCTGTCTATAATTTCTGTGTGTTCCGTTAAATTTTTTTAGTTCTTTCACACTTTCTTATTGTATGTAGTTTTGTTGTAAAGTCGCCAATTTTTTAATCGTTTTAGTTTACTTGGAACTCGCTTACACATTCTGGACAAATTAAAAATATGATTCGTGATTCTTTCCTTAGCCGGATTTAAGATAGTCTCGCTCCACCGCAGCCGTCATAAGATTCGGTCCCAAACTAATTACGATAAAATGATAAAATGTGCAACGATATCACGAAACATGATTATCCTCTATGTCAGGATTGGACTCGGTGGTAGTTTAATGTCGAAAAATATCCTTAATTACCAAGTAGCTAGCTACACCAATCAAAATTAATTAATAAATAAAGATTCAGTGTTTGAAATTTTCCTAGCATTTTTAATTTGTAAGTCTTTGCTTACAACGATACGCAGCTGTCAATACTAATTTACTTTGGACCAAAAAACTGTAAGCGAAATTGAAATTGGTCCAATCATAACGTGCAAAAAGGAATATATCTTCGTGCAGTCCTGTTTTCAGGAAGTGYAATGATTATCCAAACTTTAATAGTTCGCCCTTTACTTGTTCCATAGTCACGGAAAAAGCAAAAATGAATAAAAAATCAATTAGTAAAATACCGCTTTTTCTGGACTTGATGAAAAGGAAGGTATGTATAGGATATTAAATGGCCGTGCGGAGATACGGATTTTATCATCGAGTGTTGAGAGGTGATATTCTCAACACGAGAAAATAAAATCTGTATCACAAAAAAAAGCAAAAAATAGTAAAGGTTTTTTGTTTTGTTTCGTTACGTTTCGTTTTTTCGTTGTTTTTGTTTTTCGTTTCGGTTCTTCATTGTTTTGTTTGTTGTTTTTTTTTGTACACAAATCTGCAGGCGTGCTGTGCTTCTCCAAGCAATTCCCAATTTACAATTCTCGCATGCTTTATGATGCTGTTACACGCCAATATTTTGGCGATTTTAATTTTTGGCCTCATGTAACATGGTGCGTGCGCACGCGGCCACACATATCGATTGCAATAACATTTTGAGTTTTGAAGGTTGTTAAAAAACCTGAAAAGAGAAGGAAAAAAACCGAAAGAAATAAGAAACCTTTTTTTTGGTGACCCTAGCATGCCATTTTCCTCAAGCATTTGCTTAACTGATCAGAGTGGTCACAACATGCGTGCAGAGAGCTTGGGAATAAAATTGGAAGGTTTTAATGATCTTTCAGGGTGCCAATAATGGGAGTACCCAAATGTCTATTTTTAAGCTACTAATTTTTAGGGCGAATGTCAGTTAACTGTACATGTAATAATTTTAAGAGCACTGGCCATAATATTAACCAAAACATATGTAATATCTGATATAACCTGACGAAAAATTTTGATGTTGAAAATGTGTATTTTATTGGCATTAATAAGAATATCACGGTTAAATTTGTTCCAAAAACGTATTTCTCTAGAAATTCAAGAAAATTTAGCACAAGTTGTGACGTCATTTTGTTTACAATATTCCAGATTTAGTTTGCAAATACACGAAATATGTTTGAATGTAGAATCTTAATTTCAGGTAGTACACTTTTCAGTTTCCCAATATTGGAAGAGTACTACGTAAGCTATCAAATGAAGCTGAATAAAATATTCCTTTTGTTGTTATTTTATACGGAATTACAATTCATATTATGTGCATTACTACCGAATCCAGAGTACGTGTCAACAAAATAACGTCACAAATTGGGCTTAATTTTCTCACGTATCTCAAGAAATAAGCTTTCGAAACAAATTTTATTACGATATATTTATCATTACTAACAAACTATACATTTTTAATGTAATGATTTCGTGTCATATACACTTTTAACTGTCAACTTTTAATTTTAGATTATTTGTCAGTTAACTACTTTTTTTTTGGCCAATTGTCAGTTAATAACTAACTCTATTGGCACCCTCTTTTTAGCATGCACCGAACAAGCACTCGGAATGGAAAGCAGAACAATACCAGATTCTTCAATAACAGCCTCCAGTGCGTGGGGTGGTAAAGATACAGGATACAAGGCCAGATTGAACAATAATCCAGGTCACTGGGCACCATCTTCCAATCGAGTCGGGGAATGGCTGCAGGTAGACTTTGGCAGGCTGACACTCGTAACCAAAGTCGCTACACAAGGAAGACCATTTTTACAGGCGTCGTACATGACTAGTTACTCGCTGTCTTATCGACGAGAGGATGAAAGCTGGAAAAGCTACGTCCATACATCTCTTGGTGGAGTAAGTAACGCCTGTAACAGTGAAAGTGATTTTACTCAACCCGCGCACATAATACAAACTCTTGTTAGCTTTTATTTTATTAAGAACTTATTATAATGCGAAATTAAGGTTTTAAAATTCATGATGACGTCTGTGAAAACCAAGAATTTCACGGATTGTCCGAAACCACTCTAACAACATAACTATTAACTATTAACAATAGTTATGAGCCTCATCTCTAGAGGCCCAATTCGAGGTTGGACCTATCAATATGTTTGTACATTAGCTGAACGTATTTATCAAGTTCAACGTCGAATTTAAACCATTGTTTCGTGGTCACTCAATCAAATTCGGTAAAGGTCTTTTGTGTAGTGGGTAGCGTTCCTTAATTTCTTAGTGTTGAAGAAAGAAATTGCTACGTGTGACATCACTTGATATATACGAGGTGATRWTAGAAGGTGCACCTTAGGGCCGAGCCTTGAAAGTAGGGGTATTTAGATCTCCAACTTTTTTTGTTTCCAGACACTTCCTGGTAACACCAATTATTATGGTACCGTCACCAACACTCTGGATCCAAAGATCACCACCAGATACATCCTTATCTATCCTAAAACATGGTACCATGCTATTACTATACGGGTGGAATTCTATGGATGTTACCTGTCTTAAATATACCACTTCAATTTGAAGACAGAAGTAAAATAGTCCCATATAAATAGAGACGTGAATATTGTTCAAGGTGTTAAAAAAGGTCTCTATCATTGCAAAGTCACCGCCGTTCTCGCTACGATGCACAGGCACGGTTACCTTTCAAGATGGCGCTAATGGCACTGTTAATGGGACTATGGATACCAATCTGATAAATGCTTTAAAAGCGAAGCGTCGTTTTGACAACATATTGTATTCATCTATCATTAAAACCAACTGAATTGACCTTTAGAACAAACTCAAGGTCAACTAACCTTATACTCCGTTATATTGGTGTTTTTTTTGGAATTCTTGATTATTCAGGGGATTTGGATTCATTTATTAACTTATTAACCGACGCGTACGCTTACGTAAGCGGGCATGAGGCAGGTATAGGATACAGTAGTTCGTTACGTACGATTGAACCGGCTCTTTCTCTATGTATCATGTCCTGAATTAGGGGTGTTTCTCCTATACATGTACACTTATGTCCGTATAGTGTATATCATATCATGTACATTCCGTATAACTGTATTATGTGATGTACATTCCGTATAACTGTATATCATATGCTGTACATATGTATACATATGTTCATATAATGTATGTATTCTCTTTATAAGTCTGCATATGTAAATGTCTATGAGATCGTAATTTATTATTATTATATATTTCATGACAACACCAACAGCAACGCGAGTTTTATTAAAACAGGGGTGCCTGTACATGGACAGCATGCATACATCCCAGGGACCTACATATCCCCCTTCCCATACACTACGAACACTACGAACACACGAACACTGTCTATGGACAGTAGACACCTGTACATGGACAGCATGCATACATCGCAGGGACCTACATATCCCCCTTCCCATACACTACGAACACTACGAACACACGAACACTTTCCATATTTAGAAAAAAATCGTTCGACGATTTTTTGAATGCCACTTTCATCGATATTTTCTATCGCTTTCGACAACAAATGGGGTCATCTAGCTTCATATCAAAAAATCCATAACGTTAGAAGTCACAATTTGATTCATACTCAATAAGGACAGTGTCTATATCCGTATCTATATTCTAGCTACTAAAAAAATTGAATCCACGTAAATTAAAGTCCCGATTTTGAGGGTATGAAGTTGACACGCTGGAAATAATAGTAAAAGTCCATGAAAATATTCATCGCGTAATAATTTGAAAACGCTCTCATACATTTTTTTCATATTGCAATATGTTGGGTGCCTTGATGAATACTATCGACTGGTGCAAGTCGCTTTGAAAGTTTAGGTCTAGTTTTCGAGAAAATAAGCGGTAAACGATTTCTATGATGTCATCATTACGTCATAATGAAAATGCCGCTTTAAACTAATTTATCATTTTTGAAACCTTTAATCCTTTCCTGACATTGTGTGAAAAGCACTTGCAGATCGAGTTATTCAAGACGATCAGTTGTAGCCGTTTCAATGCGGCTAGGTGTGCCAGCCCAAAACTACCCAGAGCCTCCTTAATATAAATCGAAATAATTTCATGTTCTTTTAAAAAAAAATAACAACGTTCGTATCATTTTATAGTAAGAAAGCGCGAGGCGAACATACAACTAGAGTGCATACCATGTAATTATCCGTGAAAATTTTAAAAGTAAAAAAATTGTGCTAATTAGTGCAACGTTTTGTAGGTCTGCGGTGTGAATGAGGTCTGCACTTAAACAATGGCAGCAATTTCTTCAAAAGTTTTTCACGGCCATATATGGTATGCCTCTATTATTTGACAAAGTTAAATAAAAATAAAAAACTTAACCAAGTATTTTTTTGATTAGAATATGACCAATTTGTAGGGTGTGTGAGATAATCAAGGTAATTAACAGGGAAAAATCAAAAGTGACATGATTATTAATTCCTTACCTTACAACACTTAATATAGATAACAAACACAACTCCAGAAACAACCATTTTCAGAACTGATCCTCTTCCTTCGGCTGTAGAGAAACATGAGCTCTATGTTTCTATCTTTTTTCTTTCTGTTAAAAATTGTGCACAGTGGCATGAGTACAATGCAAGATGACCGTCATAATGATGAGTTATTCTTTGATAGACTTGCTGGCCATAAGCTCGCTTTTTCTGTCGACTTAAATAGTCTAACAAGTAAAACAATCCAGGTTCAAGAACAGATGGATTGTGTGTTTGCTTGTGTTGGTTTTACTTGGTGTCGTTCGGTAAACTACAAGATTGTCTCTGAAAGAAGTGGTCTCCATGACTGTGAGCTGTTGTCCATTGAAAAGCTTGATCATTCACTTATACGAGATGACAACTTTGCTTATTTAAGCATCGAGGTAAGTTTACTTAGCTTTTCTTACTACATTAATCATTAGATTTCAAGATTTCAAGATTTCAAGACATCTCTTGGTGGAGTAAGTAACGCCTGTAACAGTGAAAGTGATTTTACTCAACCCGCGCACGTAATACAAACTTTACTTTTTAATGACTTCTTGTTAGCTTTTATTTTATTAGACCTTATTATAATGCGAAATTAAGGTTTTTTATAATTCATGATGACGTCTGTGAAAACCAAGAATCTCGCGGATTGTCCGAAACCACTCTAACAACATAACTATTAACTATTAACTATTAACAATAGTTATGAGCCTTATCTCTGGAGGACCAATTCGAGGTTGGACCTATCAATATGTTTATACATTAGCTGAACGTATTTATCAAGTTCAACGTCGAATTTAAACCATTGTTTCGTGGTCACTTAATCAAATTCGGGAAAGGTCTTTTGTGTAGTGGGTAGCGTTCCTTAATTCTTAGTGTTGAAGAAAAAAATTGCTACGTGTGACATCACTTGATAGAGCAGTTTTCGTATGACTA
Source organism: Actinia tenebrosa (assembly GCF_009602425.1). The sequence goes on along the minus strand of NW_022261668.1, from coordinate 6,038 downwards.
TAAAAAGCTCAGTGACGTGCCGTGACCGTGATGCTTTCTAAMATTTTAACTGGCTGATATTTTTCACGCGCAATATGATTGGTCTTGCGTTGCCTTGATCTTGGCGCGACCGTGTCCGCGCCGTGTTTATGCCGTGTATTTGATTGGATGGAGAGTAAATTCTCGTGCAATGTGATTGGTCTGGCGTATCCCTTGCTGTGTCACGACCGTGTTCATTCCGTGAACTTTTCACGGTCATACGAAAACTGCACTATATACGAGGTGATGATAGAAGGTGCACCTTAGGGCCGAGCCTTGAAAGTAGGGGTATTTAGATCTCCAACTTTTTTTGTTTCCAGACACTTCCTGGTAACACCAATTATTATGGTACCGTCACCAACACTCTGGATCCAAAGATCACCACCAGATACATCCGTATCTATCCTAAAACATGGCACGGTGCTATTACTTTACGGGTGGAATTCTATGGATGTTACTAAGACATGTCTTAGATCTATCCAACATTAATTTGGTTACTCATCTTTAGAAGACACAATATTTCACCATCTGAATGCTTTCTGATCAAGAGAATATGAACTAAGAGAAGGAATCCTACCTATATAGCCTTGTAACCATCATGTGCACAGTTTGATGCTATTTTTAGCTTGGAGATATTTTGAGCGAAGAGCCTGATTGGTTGATTTCTTGAGGGTAGGCGGCTTCCAGTCTTCATGTCTATCTTGACTAAAAGAAAATTTCTTGTTTTTTTTTTGCCGTTCCGGTATCCTAAAAAATCGTGCGTTCTGATTGGCTGCGCTCGCGGTCCGGTATCCTTTGCCGCTAAACAACAAAACAAAACGAATACAAAAACAAGTAAAAATTACGGGGAAAAAATAAATAAGTTATTTATAGTCTCTCCTCCCTTTTAGGAGYATTATACGTGCACACGCTACCTGGAGCACCTTTTAGATAAAGTCCGTGAAGGGCAACTTTGACAGGTCCTATAATATCCAATTTACAAAGAATAGAATCGGCAAATTATAATCAATTGCACTTAATTAAGGATATTTTTCAACTGTTTATTAATTCATTGTTTGGTTTTATTTCCATATCCATGCCATGATAAATAAAAGTTACCATTGTCAAACCTTCTGGCGTTGTTTCTCTTATTTATCTAAACTGTACTGTTCGACAAAATTTTAATTAGAAATAACTCATTGCAGCAGGTAGTCAGCGGGTATTACAGGCTCGATGTATAGTCTTCCTGTCGTACTAAAGCACTTTCTTTTGTGGCGCTTAGGGTTTATTAAAAATACCCTGTTAGAAATACACTCTCCCCCTGTACTCGTGCAACTGAATATTTTGTCCGGTTTCAAGTTTCAACCGAAAAGTTTACGATGCAACAACAGTTTCAATTTCTTAAGCAAATTGACTTCTTTATCTTGATATGGACAAAGAGGTTCTATGAGTTTTTTAAAAAAATCCGATTTATTCTAGTTTTCTATGTGTTGTTGCTGTTTTGTACCCCGTTATACGACCATGATTCTTATACCCCATGCACACCAAGGCTTAAACATGTTTTAAAGTGGTTTAACTAAACAGGTTCGGAAAACTATCTACCAACACTGCACAATATTTGGTGAAATAATGCATGTAAACTGTCCTTTGTCTTGCTCTGACAATATTTTAGAAAGTTTCATTATATTGTAGGTTTCTAGTTTCTCAAATTTTTCCTAATGAAAACATATACCCCATTCACACCGAAACGTGTTTAGTTAAACTCCAAGTTTTCCGATACAAAATTTCGATTTTTGAAAATAATTTTTTWAAATGATTTTTGAACTTATTTCCTTCAAACTTCACAGGTTTACTAATTTTTAATGCTTTTTCCAGCTATGGTGATTATTTTTTTGTCCTGTGACTTTTGGAATTGCGTGATAAAAACTTAAACATATCATTCCGTTTTAATAGCCAGAGCATACTTTACTCGGGAATATTGGATTAATTGTTATTTGCCTATTGAAACCCATGCATTATTAACGACACCTCTCATAGTTAATTGCCAAGTACATTAATTATTCGGCCGGGCTTCATTTGGTATACCGTTCGACTCAACGAAACATGAACACCATGTTGTCAGAAAAGAGTCGAAATTTCACTATTTTTGGGTCATTCTTTGTGGTTTTCTTGGTTAATCATCTTGTCTCAGGTAAGTTATCAACAACTTGGTCAATGCTACTCAATGGTTTTGTTACTTTCACTGCAGTGAGTTGTACGTAATAGAGAGTTTTAGATTTAGGTTCACGGCAAACGTGAAACGTCAGTTGACCAGTAAAAAATTCTTTTAAATTACTGAAAAAGAATCGCAAAAAAAGTCCAAGTAGTAGAAAAACAAAAGAGTATTTGCGCTTGGTGAAAAGGTTTGTAAAAGGTAAAGTAAAATACAGGAAAACTATGAAAACATGGTCACGTTTGCCGTTTGCGGGGAGAAAAAAAGTCAATCTAAAACTCTCTAATAAACGTCTTTTCACCTTACTTTTTCGTGGCAAGTGACAGCSAAAAATAAATAAATTACTCGTCGTTGCAATTGTTTTACGAGTGAGAGTAACTAGCACTTATTCGCCAATGACTAGCAAAGTACTTGTTATCCACATCCTAATATCGAATTGCATGGAATTTTGAAGTTCATTTTTCCGGAAAAAGGAAAACCGGTGAACCTGGAGAAAAACACTCGGAGCACAGGAAAGAACCAAAAATTAAACAACTCAATTCTACTCCTGTATATGAGATGGTGAGTCCCGGGATTTCAACCCACGACCACATCATCACAAAAACCATAAAGTTAACAATTTTATAAAAATACCCAAATTTCCAGCTATAAATGTGTGCGTTTTAGGGATATATAGGATTGGATATTGTTTGCCCAAAATAACTCTAAAACATTTATTAATTCTCATTTCGGCGTGCTTTGTTTTTTTGCGGCTTTTCATTTAAGAAAATGTTAATGTGAAGTCCGTTGTAAACACCATGATGAACTAAAACACACATTGGGATGCCGACAAGATTAAGCATTCTTAATGAAAATTTTTTAATTATAGATATATTTTTGGCGTTTATTTCGAAACTAGGTGAAATAAATTTCTTAAATTCATGTGTATGCGTGCTTCATTTTATTTGTTTTTCATTTTTTTTWAAATATGCAAAAACATTTACATTTATTAGTATTCTTCGCTTTTCACATTGCTCATCTGTATACACCTAATTCAAAATACGTTGTCATCGTCAAAGGCAATAGACGATAGGTCATTCCGACATGGAAATGGTTTCGTTTAATACAAAGAACATCACGAAGGTCCATATTCTTGACGAGAAGAAGAAGAGGAAACACAAGTCATTCCAGCTATTCTTGGATCTTGGAATGACATATATCCTATTGCTTTTCGCCTATCGCCTATTGCCTATTGCCTTTGGCGATGACAACGAATTAGGTGTATAGAAGACCATTAATATTTAAACATCGTAATATGAATATCGTTGATATGAATATATTTATTTCATTTTCTTCCTTTCCCTCTTCTGTCCTTCCTTCCTAACTTGCTTACTTTTCTTTTCTTTATTCATTTTTTAAAATAAACTTCTTTTTACCCTTATGGTTAAAGGTAACAGCTGCGAGGATACTGGCTTCCATCCTGAGAAGAAGGGCAAGTACCTCAAACATCACGTCATTGATGCCATGACAACCGAAACTGCGTCCTTGTGTCGCATCATGTGTTATCTACAAGAGTCTTGCAAGTCATACAACTATCAACCAAGCAATGGGTCCTGTGAGCTTAGTGACTCAGATGAAACCGAACATGATCTTGTTAATTCTCCTGGCCATATCTACGTTAAAAGAAAGGTAAAACTAATATTTCAGAAATAAATGTTTTCGCCACTTGATAAGGGTTTATTGTGAAAAATTAACAGAGAAAAAGTTATTTCTTTGCCTCTAAATTGTAATCGTTATATGAATCTCTTAATTAGTTTTGGCTTGTTACTTGGCAGAACCCTTGTGAAAAGAATCCATGTAGTGATAACGAAGTATGCAAGCCGAATTATAAAGAAGAAAGTTGGAGCTGTTCTTGCCGACCTGGTCACGAAGGTCCAAATTGTAGTAAAGGTTCGCATCAATTATCTTATGTTTACAGCTATTTCAAGAGTCAAGTTAAGTAAAGATTTTTTTGCATGTCTTGCGGCATGCTCACGACATYTCTTTTATGAATTATATTAATATGTATAACAATATATATCAGTAAAGAAAAAATATACCGGAAAAACGTGCAGACAAAGTTTAGGAAAACTTCATATTGCTATGTCAGGGGCGGCGGAACCGGGGAGCCCGGGGGGGGCACGTCCCCCTCCCCCAAATATTGGTCCTTAGTCATTGTTTTACGGCACATACGTCTGCAATCAAACAAAACATTGTCATTATCACATAGCGTTAAATATAATCTTCAGTGCCCCTCCCCAAATATTTTTGCAGTGCCCCCCCGCGCAAAGATTTTTAGCTTCCGCCGCCCCTGTATGTCCATTCCCTGATGGACCACCTTCACCAACTTTTTTAAAAATTGCTTCATACATATCAAGTGGGAGTTTTGATGACCATATTATTTGACGGTCACTTGCTTTATGCATTAATACCTCAACTCAACTTTTTTTCCACAGTTTTTGTCAATTGTTCAGAGCTGTTCTCAGCTGGCAATACTAAAGATGGAATCTATCGAATCGATCCTGATGGACAAGGCTCTTTCCAAGTCTACTGTGACATGACGACCGATGGCGGTGGGTGGACTGTGTTCCAAAGGAATCGAAATGACTCCCTCACGTCTTTCAAACGTCAATGGCAGGAATATAAGACCGGTTTCGGTAACATGACTGGCGAGTTTTGGTTGGGCCTCGACAAGATTTACCGACTGACCAAAACGCAAGTTGCATCATTACGTATTGATCTGGAGGACTGGGTTGGGACCAAGAAACATGCTGTGTATTCATCGTTCTCTATCGCTGATGAGAGTGATTTTTACCGCCTGAATGTCAATGGATACTCTGGTACTGCTGGAGACTCTATTACAACTGCTGAGGAAAATTCAGGCTGGATTAACAATAAGAGCAATTTTAGTACACCTGACAAGGATAACGATGATAGGACGGATGGGAATTGTGCAGAGATTGGTGGTTGGTGGTATCGATGGTGCAGTATTTCAGATCTTAACGGACAAATAACCTGGTGGACCTTTTCTAAAACCTTAAATAACACCGAAATGAAACTCAAATAAATTAATCATTCCGTTGCTTTATTCATTGCTGGATAATTTGTTGGTTTGTGTGGTTTGAATTTCATTGTAAAGCAAAGGCCTTTAGTCTGAGGAATCCGCTATTATTTAGCAATTATTCGCCGAAGGCGAAGTGAATATCGGGTAATAGAGAGTTAAGATTCTCTTTTACGGCAAACGCGAAACGTCAGTTGACCATTAGAAAATTCTTTAAAATTAGTGAAAAGGAATCGCAAAAATCTCTAAGTAGTAGATAAACAAAAGAATATTTGTCTTTGTCGAGAAGGTTTGCAAAAGGTAAAGTGAAATGTAGGGAAACGATGAAAACGTGGTCACGTTTGCCGTTTGCGGGAAGGAAAAACGGGAATCTTAATCTGCCTAATATTTACTGAGACGCTACTTCGAGCGGCGAGGTAAATATTCCCCGATATTCACTGAGCCTGAGGCGAATAATTGGTTTAGCATATACCAACTTGTGTACAGAGTAACTTATTTGTATATAATGCAATAATTCAATAAAAAACAAACAAACAGAAACTTGCAGTTTGCGTGACAAATTCACGCAAAACTTTTAGCAAAACTTTTAGCAAAACTTTAAAGTGTATATCAGGTCTAGAATTTTTTTACGGTTTTGGCATCTCTAGATGATATAAATAAATATTCCAAAAAAAACTTTTCGATTTCGAATTTTTTTCACCTCGAAATCAGCCTTCAAAGTTAGATTTCTGGCGACGCCCAGTCGTGTTG
>NW_022261667.1:72161-90279 GCF_009602425.1 Actinia tenebrosa | reverse complement strand
TCCTCATTGTCGGCTTTGAAATATTACGTCAAAATAACCATCAAATCCTATAGGAATTACCCTGTTATCAAATGTAAATGGATCGTTATAAACCACGCTCGAAAATCATGTCAAAATCAACATCAAATCATATATGAATTACGCTGTTATCTTAAAAGGTATACATTAGTGGGCCATATTTTCAGTAGTTAAATAAAATGTTTTTTGAATATTGTGTCATTGTAAGTCTCATATGATACTAAAATTAATGTTATTCTCGTGCATTATCATGTATTTTCGAACTTTGTTTCTTACTATACTCCAATCATTATATCACATCTATTTAATATTACATATGCATATTTTAGATTCTATGAATCCATACCTTAATAGATGTTTTGAGCTACGTACGACTTACGGTAACATGTTACATAAGGACTAGAAAAGGACTTCTGCTCGAAAGGTAACACAAGGACACAACAACCATTCACCATTTTCCATACATCGGTTCACTGGTCAAACACAAAGCGCTCAAGCGAGGCGTCAAGGTACTTTCAAAGGATTATTCAAATTTGAACCTTGCAACCTCGACTGAATGCCATGTGTTTGACCAGTGAACCGATGTGTGGAAAATGGTGAATAATAACCAAAATCTAAAAGTCATGGAGATGCGAACTCAGATGCACGCTTTGTTTGTTCGACACCCTTTTACAGTAAAGACCACTCAGATCAAATATAAGTTTTAAAACATTAAAAGATATATAATACTCTACTAAAAAGTAAAATTGTTAACTGCCAGCGTCTTACTTCTTACACATTTTAGGCTGTTTTTGTTAGTAGTATTTATATTTTAAGTTTTAGATAAAGTAATGGTGGCTCTCCTGTCATAATAATCTGTAGCGCCGTAGAACGTAAATAGCCTTACGTATTAGGTTTTTTAAAGTTTTCAAGTAAAAAGAAAACTCCAGTCCCTGTGAATAAAGATTAAGGCAACAAGATGTTTTCACTCTTTTGTATGCTCAGTCTGCTATGTTCCTACATGATTATTAATGCTCACGGCTAGCCCATCAAATAATTTAAGTTTGACGAATCGAACGAATTGATAATTACGTGCGATTCGTACGGATCGTACCATTCGTTAATTTGTTTAAATTTCATTTTAACCACCTTCACCATTTCCAATATATATATTACTTTAGTACAAATTTTACGATTGRTGAAGATAAGTAAAAGCATTATCAGATTACCAACTTTTCCAATTGATAATTACATTACGGATCACACATCCGTATGAATTATTAATCCTCTATCTAATAAAGCTACTTCATGGTCTTCCTCACATCAAAAGTAGTTTAAAGTGTGCTTTCCTTGGGTGCTCACTCTCCTCACTATCCGTACGATCCGTTCGATTCGTACGATTTGTAAAACGTTCGCATCGCACAGAAATGAGTGACACATCCGGGAAATTAGAGAATAAATTAGTAGATTCCAGTTTCTGAATATCAATTTTCCTCTCACAGCCATTTATATTTATAAGGCTGTAGACGACAATTATTTGATTTCTTAATTAGCGTAGGTTATTAATATTCATAAGTTGAAAATCATGGGATGTAAGCCGGGACAGGCAGCAAGACAATCGTAATACGTACACCATATGGTATGTTAAGACTATATTTGCTTTTCCGTAAGATATAGGCTTTTAATTTGTAACCTCTCATTTCTAGTGAACCTCGTAATTATAAATCTGTCTATTGTGAATGAAATAACTGAAGAACATCAAGATTATTGAGAATTAAATCGCTGATATAATCGACGAGCGTTTTGAATTGTGTACCCTTTACTGAATCGATGTCCCCACCGAATGCAAGAAGATGTCCGCTACATTATTGTTCACATATGTCATTCACCGACTGATGGACATTTATTAAGCTTGATTCTGCAGTTATCCAGCGTTTATTTCATCTCCGAAGAGTGTTACAAGAATTGTACGACTTGTGAATTCCTCGAATTTCCATGTGCAGCGATGGATGGTGACACAGGAAGCCTGCCGGCAAGACACAGGAAGGTCGCTGATCGTGAAAGTTGTGACGGAGTGAGAGAAGAGAGAGCTGAAGCTCTAAGACGCTCAAGGTCGGGATATATTGGCCAATTGACGAAGAATTATCGAAATATAAAGGAAGCGATGAAATCAGAGAATTTCAATGATATTGATACCGTTCTGCTGAGTATAGAGCAGAAAATATTGAACACATTTGATAACTTCGAACGGTGTTGTAAACAGCACTTGGAATGCTTGAAGGAGCAATTAGATATTGAAGAAGCTGAAGTCATTTATAGTAGAAGGCTAGAAGCTAAAAAAAGACATTGAGGGAGAAATTGATTCGTGGATCCAACGGAACAAAATTTCAAGATCGTTCACTGATTTTGATCTGCCTCTTGTCGAACCCTGCGATTCTAGTAGCCAAGCAGGCTCTAATGAAAGTTCCCAATCAAGTACAGCAACGAAGTTAAAGTTGAAAGCGAGGGCAGATCAAGCTGTTGCCGAGCTTAAGATTAGACAGTTGAAGGAATAGCAAGCATTGCAAGAAAGAATTGAAGAGATGACGATGAAATTGCGGTTAGAGGAGGCAATTCAAGTTAATAAAATAAAACGTCGACACGCATTACTTAAAGCTCAACACGAAATGGAACGAAGAAACACTGAACCTAAAATCTATGAAAGGGCCGAACGAGTTGAGCTATACAAATCTTACGACGACGACGACGTGTTCCAGGTTCAAACCCTTTTGGCTTCACACCAAGAAGTGCCCCAAAGGAATCGACAAGAATTGCAGACTTTAGGCAGGGTCTCCCTGTGAACCCGTTTGCGACTCCGATAACACCGATCGCCACTAACAACCCATTCACAGCACCGATGGCCCAGACGCCTGCCAGTTCGTTAGCAACACCGACAAAGGGAAGTTCAAGTAACCCGTTTACGACGAAGGAATGACCTGATGTAGTACACAGGAAGCCCAAACCGAAGTTTGTTCATTCTGCGTATGCACCGACAGCCCAGGCATGGCTGGAACTGAACACACCCAAGTTCTACGTCGCTGATTATGATAACCGTCGAAGTGACACTACCAATAACGATGAACCACCTAAGCCAGCAGTCGACGAGAAGGTCCTCAGTCAACTGATGAAGCAGCAAGAAAGGATCACCAGCGCCATGGCCAACGCTTTAACTCTTCCTAAACCAGAGCTATTTACCTTTGATGGAAACCCATTACACTACTGGAGGTTTATTCGCAACTACGAACAGAACATTGAACCAAAGACTGAGGATAACGGAGAACGATTGAATTATTTACTGCAATATTGTACCGGCAACGCTAAAGAAGTGATCAAGAACTGTATAGTATTGGACTCCACCGACGGCTACCTTACAGCACGAACGTTATTGCTTGAAAGATTCGGCGAACCTTCGGCGAATGCCATCGCCACGGCCTACATTGATCTTGTAACTGAGGGACCCCCGCTGAGGGCGTCTGATAGAGAAGGCCTGCGAGTTTTCGCCGATAAGTTAAAGGATTGTGAATTAACTCTACGTGCCGTTGGATATCATGACGACTTGAACAATGCTGACAACCTGAAGAAAATAGCAGAACGTTTCCCAGTCCACCTAAATGCTAGGTGGCTCGAGAAGGCCAGAGTGATACGAAGCGGAGGAGGAAAACCCAGTATAGACCATATGTCCGCGAATTACCCTGTTTTCGGACAGATTATGGACTCAAGGGACACGTCAAGGGACAGAATGCGACCCCGAAGTAAACCGTTTCAGAACACGCCAAGGCCGCCAAGAGCTACCACCCTAGCGACACACCAAGCAGAAACGCCGAGAGTGACGGCAACAACAAAGGATTCACAACCAGCTTCGAGGGCCGCATATACTTCAAACGACCAGGTAAAGTGTGGTCTTTGTGCCCAAGTACATCTTCTCACAAGCTGCGATGAATTTAAGAAGAAGACGCAAGGTGAAAGTTTGTTCGAGACAAAGGGTTATGTGACAACTGCCTTAAGCGAGGACATAGAGCAAAGAATTGTTATCAGAAAAAACAGTGTGAAATGGAATCCTGCGAGGGAAAACACCACACGTTGCTGCATTCACCGAACAGCTCTAACCTTAATCAACAGCCGAGCCAGAATTCAAGTAACAATACGAACAGTGCTAAGAATTATAATGTCGTCAAGGCTGATAGCGTAAACAGCGTCGATGTTCCTGCCAAGGAGAAAAGAGTATGTCTTCCAATCGTGCCCGTAAAAGTTCGTGGAAAGAAAGGTCAGAGATCTGTTGTCACCTACGCTCTTTTGGACCAAGGATCAAACACGTCATTGTGCGAGAAACGTCTACTTGATCAGCTGGGAGTCGAAGGCGCCGAACGAACATTCTCATTGACAACTATCGAAAAGGCAAACGTTCAGCGAAAGGGATTAACCGCGAGTTTGGAAGTTACAGCTCTTGACTCAGACGATGTCGTCGAGATACCGACCGTTTGGACAGTCAAAAAATTGCACATCACTACAGAAGGTGCACCCAGAGATGAAGACGTTCGTAGGTGGCCACATCTAGCAGAAATACAAATACCTGAAATAGACACTGATGAAGTTACTTTACTCATCGGCAATGATACGCCTGAAGCCTTTTGGGCGTTAGAAGAGAAACGAGGACAACGGAAGGAACCGTATGCTGTCAAGACACTCCTTGGATGGACCATCGTAGGTCAGATGACTGAGTCTACGCATCAACAAAGCTTGAACGCACACTACATATCTTCCCACGATGATGAGCTTAAGGCTCAAGTTGAAAGATTCTGGAGGACTGATTTCGGAGATTCAGTACTAAGTTCCGAAGAATGCATGTCAGCAGAAGATAAAAGAGCGTTGTCTATCATGCAGGAAAGCACGGTCTTATCTGAGGGTCACTACCAAATGGCCCTGCCGTGGAGAAACAGCAGTTATTGTACATTGAACAATCGACCGATGGCTGAGTTTAGACTTGCGACACTAAAGCGAAGATCCCTGAACGATACTAGACTTTATGAGAAATACAAGGAAGTTATAGATGACCATCTGACAAAGGGCTATGCCCGTCGCCTTCCCAACGAGAATGTTGACCAAGAGAGAGTGTGGTACCTACCCCACCATGCTGTGATTACCCCCAAGAAGCTACACGTGGTATTCGACTGCGCCGCCAAATGGAAAGGCATGTCATTAAATGACCAACTATTGCAAGGACCTGATCAAACGAACAATCTCGTAGGCGTCCTTACTAGATTTCGCGAAGAGCCTTTAGCACTAGCAGCAGATATCGAAGCTATGTTTTTGCAAGTTAAGGTTGAGCCAAAGGACTGTGACATGCTTAGATTCCTTTGGTGGCCTGATGGAGATCTTAGTCAACAGCCAGCAAATTTTCAAATGCTAGTCCACATTTTTGGTGCAACGTCTTCGCCAAGTTGTGCGAATTTTGCACTCAGAAAAACAGCTGACGATAACCGAACCGAATTTGATGATGAGATTGTGAACATCGTGCATAGGAACTTCTATGTGGATGACATGCTGAAGTCGACAAGTACTGTTGAAGGCGCTATACGAACTGCATCTGAAGTGACTGAACTGCTACGACGAGGAGGATTTCGTCTCACAAAGTGGATGAGCAATAGCAAAGAAGTCCTCAAGTCGATACCTGAATATGAAAGAGCTAAGGCTGTAAAGGAACTAGACTTTGAACGACTTCCGACGGAAAGAGCCTTAGGAGTTGAATGGGATGTCGAGAAAGATTGCATCGGATTTAAGACACAGGTAAAGGAAAGGTCTCTTACAAGACGTGGGATGTCGCAAAGCAAAGCAAACTCCCGTTATAAATGACAACATTTCTTAGCCGATTACCTCAAAAGAACAAACACCTTTGGAAGTCGACCACCATGTGATCGTAATCAGGATCAACTAAGTTTCTATTTCTCGAAAGAAAACTTTTGAAAACTAAGAAAGATGGCGGCGATGACCAGTCATGTGTGGATGGTCTACGCAACTTATCTGATTTATTTGCTTACCTACGCTTATCTAGCTACCAACTTCCACTATAAATCAATCTATAAGTCTTCCTACGGCGACTCACAAGTCTTGAAAATCACTCGGAGTAAATATGTATTCTCTATCGAATATAGACTTTTCAGATCAAGAAGTATTTTACATAGTCGTCCTTCGAAGCTTCGCCATTGCACTTGCTCCTGGAACAAACATGGTTATACTTGCCTCTCTCCTCCAGATATGCATCAATCTATCGACATCACTATATTCATGGACATCTCAGTTAATCCTGGTCCTCAAATCGGACAAAACGAACAACCTGATGCGCCGATTACAGGTAGGCAGTACAAGAATACCGAGTTATCTGTCTTCTATGCCAATGCGAGGAACATAGTTAACAAGATCACATCCCTTGCCTTGGAAATTCGAGAAAAAGCATATGATTTAATTATTCTCACGGAAACACACCTGGATAATTCCATTGCTGATGCAGAGATTTTTCCTGATAACTATTCGTCTTTAGACGAGATCGCAAGATTAATGGTCGTCTTGGTGGTGGTATTTTGATTGTTTTACGTGAACCTACTAAATCATATCCTCGTGATATTCCACAGTGCGATTCTGAACTTTTATTCATAGACGTGATGTTTAAAAATCAACGCACGACAACGATCGGGTTTTTTTATAGACCTCCTAACTCTTGTACCCAACCACTACTTGATCTGCAATCTGTTCTACAAAATTTGTCGTCCTCGGAGATTGTCCTGGTGGGCGACTTCAATTTGCCGGACTTCGATTGGACTCTCGATATTGCTTTATTTTATGTGACTCTGAAAATTACAGCACTCTAATAGACGTTTTCCACGATAATTTCCTGACTCAGCTTGTCCATCAGCCTACAAGGAACAACAATATCCTAGATCTAGTTCTGACCTCTACACCGGACATTATAGACAACCTTGAAGTTGGAGAACCTTTTTCAGATCACAATTCAATCTCATTTAATTTAACTGGTCAGCCCTTTGTCCAACTTAAGTCACTCAAATATCTTTATTGCTTCAAGAAAGCTGATTGGAAGCAGTTAAAGTCTACCCTATCATACATCCCTTGGCACTGCGCTTTCTCAAGAATGATATTAATGATGTCTGGACTTCCTGGAAAGATCTGCTGATGAGCGCTATTGACGAATATATCCCGAAAATAAAAGTAAAAAGAAGATCTAACGCCCCTTGGATAACTAAAGATCTATTACGCTTATGTAAAAGAAAAAAGGCGCTTTATAAGGCGCTATATAATTGGGCTCGGTCAAGGGATTCTCGTATTCCGATTGATATCCTGTTCCTGGACCTAGCAAAAGCTTTTGATAGTGTCCCCCATGAGAGACTGCTGTTGAAATTGTATACGAATGGCATCGATGGTCGTCTTCTGGATTGGTTTAGACATTTTCTTACGGGTCGCACTCAAAGAGTTCGAATCAGGGGTACTTTCTCTGAATGGCCACCCGTATCTTCTGGGACGCCTCAAGGAACGATTTCGGGCCCAATCCTGTTCTTAGTGTACATAAACGACATCACCGACCACATCTCATCTACTGCAAAACTCTATGCGGACGACAGTAAGATCTACAGAGCTATCAAAGGTGATAAGACCGACATACCTGCTCTACAGTCTGACCTTAATAGCCTAAACCAGTGGGCCAGAACATGGCAGTTTAGGTTCAATGCTGAAAAGTGTGAAAGTATGCGGATTACCCACTCTAGAGATAAATCCTCAACAAGCTACACTCTTGGATCTACTCTACTTAAAGATGTTGATAGCTTCAAAGACCTAGGCGTCACTGTAACCCGTGATTTGTCTTGGGGTACTCACGTTAAAATCACAGTCAACAAAGCTAACAAAGTACTTGGAATCATCAAACGTTCTGTTGGAACTGCCAACAAGGACACCTTCTCAATGTTATACATTTCTCTTGTCAGACCTATCCTGGAATATGCAGCACCTGTTTGGAACACTTACTTAGTCAAAGACATTCATGCTCTAGAAAAAGTTCAGCGCAGGGCGTCCAGACTCGCCCTTCGCCAAAAGAGGGGCGAAATGCCATATGATGATAGATGCAAGCTACTGGGATGGCCTAAGCTTTCCATAAGGAGACATTATTTATCACTAATAGAGTGTTACAARGTAGTTTTTGGAATAGGTCACCTTAAATTTGACGATTTTTTAGAATTTTCTAAGGTCAAGTAAACTAGAAGTAATCACCCTTACAAACTCTACATTAAAGGTGCTAAAGTAAATTCTTTCAAATACTCCTTTTTTATCAGAATTGCTAAGAATTGGAATGACTTGCCAGCAAACATAGTAGAAGCGGGCACCTTATCTGCCTTCAAGAATAACTTAAGTAGCTAMTTAGGCCTTGGTATCTAAATATAGATTTTGTTCGCCACTTTCGATACGTTTTGATATATACATATAATGTCACCTATTTTTCAATACTTTTTATCTATTCATATTTCTTTCTTTCTGAATCACATTCTATTTATGAATTAATACGTATTTGATTTTGTTTCTTGCATTTATTCGTATTTATCCTTTTCGTATATGCATATATTTTATAGTTCAATTCGCTTGCCTGTTTATTCGTTGTTGCAATTTCATTATAGGGAGTTTTCACATAGGGCTAACCTCTTAACTTCCTTTCTGGATGCCTATTTATTTATTTATTTTGCTATTGTTATGTACCCGCTTTATGCTTTAAGCCTTTTAATATATTTGTGTAAAACTATTTAGTTGCATTTGGAATAAACCTTTATTGTATTGTATTGTATTGTATGTTATCTATAACGAGTTCTGTGTATGATCCATTGGGTATCGCTGCTCCATTCGTCCTGTTAGCCAAGCTAATCTTGCAAKAACTTTGTAGACAGCAACTAAAATGGGATGACCCAATCCCTGAGCACAACCTCGTTGAGTGGAAGAGATGGCTAGAAGACCTACCAAGACTGTCAAATGTGAAGCTACCGAGATGCGTGAAGTCACCTGACCTTGGAGACATCGTCACCTATGAATTGCACCATTTCGTAGATGCTTCCCAGTCAGCTTATGGCACCGTATCGTACCTGCGGATGGTTGACATTAATGGGGAAGTGCATTGTTCAATTCTGAACGGGAAGTCAAGGCTCGCTCCTGTAAAACCTGTGACCATTCCCCGCTTAGAGTTATCGGCAGCCGTTGTGGCAGTCAAAATTGATAAGATGTTAACAACCGAGCTAGATCTGCCGCTGACTGAGTCGACGTTCTGGACTGACTCTACAACAGTGCTTCAATTCATCAACAAACTTCTCAAGACGATTCAACATCTTCGTGGCACATCGGATTGCTATCATTCATGAAGGTTCTACCCCCAAGCAGTGGAGATATGTGAATACCAAAGACAATCCAGCAGATGATGCGTCCAGAGGTTTGACCGCGGAGAAGATGACAGGAGGGGAAGGAAGGCGATGGTTGTGAGGCCCTGAGTTTTTATGGAAAGGCCAAGATTCGTGGCCAGCATCAGTTCTCAAGCTATCTGAGGTACCAAGTGACGACCCAGAAGTAAAGCGAGAGAGACAGGTCTATATGGCACAGCAAAGGGACTCAGAGCACTTCCTGCAACGAATGTACGAGCACTTCTCTGATTGGTATCGCTTAAAGGTGGCCATTGCCTGGATGCTGAGATTCAGAAACTACTTCGTAAACAAATTCAGAAGGTCAAAGCACGATATTGAAGTTAAGCCTGCTACAAGAGGAAGAATAACTGTGAAAGAGATTCGAGAAGCAGAAGTTGCAATTATCAAGGATGTACGAGGTCAAGCCTTCACAAAGGAAGTGAATATCTTGAGCAAACAGATTGAGAAGTCGAAAGTCAAAGTTTCCACAAGAGAAAAACCCCTACCAAAGGCAAGTTGCATTTTCAAGCTAGCCCCGGTGTAGTCTCCCTCGCATCCGTTTTTAGTGTTGGTCGTCACGCAACGCTCCCTCCCCACAAACGGCTGCTTGCATTCGAACTACATTCCTTTCTCATTGTTTTGATCGTACCAATGAGGTCCAGCGTATTGTTTCCTATTGAGCCAATCACAGTGTCTGAAAGTATAAACATGGTGAGTTTCAATCGAGCTGCCGAAGAACATCCTCAAAAGAAATCGGTGCGGAATATTCGCCTTTTTCGACTTCACACCGTTCTTCTCTTCTAGTGAGCTTAACTTCACATCACTAACTCCTAAACTACGTAACTTTGAGACTTGGTCATTCATTAGACGTATTAGTGACCTTTAGATACGACGAGGAGTACGAGTACGAGTAACGCTAAATCGTAGTCGATTTCCGATTTTTTACAATCTAAAGTTTCAATCTATTTTATACGCGATCAAGACTACCAATCATTAAAAGTTTTAACTCGGACTCGTTCTCGTACTCGTCGTCGGATCTAAAGGTCTCAATTAAAGGAGACACAACAACCACTATGTGACCAGACTCTAGTGTATATTTGTAGTCAAATACGAGAGGCAGAGCTTCAGTGGTAAATAAGAGATTTGCCAAACCCTGTTGGAAGATTGACAAAAATATCTTTTTTCTCTTCGACTAAAGTTTTGATAGCCGACTTCTGATGCGCATTTAGATCAGGAATACCGAACTTTGAAGACACGAGGCCAAACATGCATGTACACTTCTTTTATGAACGAGTTGAGAATGCGAAATAAAACCTGCACGGTGATTGGTCAAATCAAAATTCCGCGAACGGTTCTCTAAATATGTAACCCGTCTTGTGATTGGCCAAACAATGAGAAAGGAATGTAGTTCGAATGCAAGCAGCCATTTGTGGGGAGGGAGCGTTGCGTGACGACCGACACTAAAAACGGATGCGAGGGAGACTAGCCCCGGTGCTTAAAGGAGGAGTTTTATTAGTTGGAGGCCGCTTAGAGAACGCCCCGATTTCTGATGCAGCCAAACATCCACCAATTATACCGAAGAACCACCCTGTGTGCGAGCTTGTTATTAGACATTATCACCAACTTTACGGCCAAGAAAGAGAACACCTGCTGGTCCTTGTAAGACAGCGATATTGGATAGTAAGCGCAAGATCCCTAATTAGACGTGTGCTGACGAAATGCTTTGACTGCCAAAGACGTAAGGCCCCGCCTATATCCCAACGGATGGCAAACTTACCAGTTGACAGACCCACCCCTGACGAACCACCATTCTCATTTGTCGGAACAGACTTCTTTGGTCCATTCTTAGTGAAATAAGGTCGGAGCACAGAGAAACGGTACGGATGCATTTTCACTTGTTTAACATCGCGAGCCGTACATCTAGAGGTTGCTCATAGCTTAGAAGCAGATTCCTTCATCAATGCGTTGCAGCGGTTCATGAATCGCAGAGGAAGACCCATCGAAATCAGAAGCGACAATGGCACTAACTACAAGGGTGGTGAGAGAGAGCTACGCAAATCTTTACAAGAATGGAATGTTCAGAAGATCGAGAGTTTCCTAAAACAGAGAGAAATCGTCTGGAAGTTTAATCCCCCAGGAGCCAGCAGCATGGGTGGAATATGGGAGAGAATCATAAGATCTGTAAGGTCCGTGTTAAGGGCCCTGTTGAGGGAGCAAGTTACTACAGACGAAGTCCTGTTGACTTTAATGACGCAAGTGGAGGCCATTCTTAACAGTAGGCCGTTGACAACTTGCAGTGATGATCCAAAGGACGACTCCCCTTTAACGCCTAACCATATCCTGTTACTGCGTCCAGGAGCGAGTATGCCTCTCGGTAGCGGATCCAGCATTTTAAGAAGGGGGGGTTCCAAATTGGCCGCAACCCAGAAAAAGCTGCTTAGATTAGCTTCACAAAAGGGGGTTTAAATTTCATTGTAATGAGTGGAAAGAGCAAGATTAGCTTCCCAAGTTCTCACAACAAGGGGGTTCCATGGAACCCACGGAACCACCCTGGATCCGCCACTGCCTCTAGGTATATTCAAGGCTTCTGATAACTATGGAAGACGTCGATGGAGACAGTGTCAATATCTAGCCAATCTGTTCTGGCGCCGTTGGCTCAAAGAGTACCTACCAACTTTACAATTGAGGCAGAAATGGATCTCCCCACAAAGAAACCTAGCGGAAGGTGATGTTGTTTTGGTGGTGGACGAGACCGTTAAACGGGGCCAGTGGCCTCTGGCAAGTGTACTAGAAGTTTACAAGGCAAGGGAGGGACTTATACGCTCCGCAAGAGTCAAGACGTCTAAGACAGAGTTGGTCCGTCCCATTCACAAATTGTGCTTGCTGGAAGGAGTTGATTAAAGCATCAAGAGTCAAAGAAGAACTGTTAGCGAAGTACACAAGAACATTGTTGAGTTAATTGAAAATTGAGCTATGAACTCAAATTAATTTGTTATTGTCGCCAGGACAATGATTTAAGAAATGATCCATAAGAAATGCCTCATTTGGGGCCAGTAATGTAGACGACAATTATTTGATTTCTTAATTAGCGTAGGTTATTAATATTCATGAGTTGAAAATTATGGGATGTAAGCCGGGACAGGCAGCAAGCGATCGTAATACGTACACCATATGGTATGTTAAGATTATATTTGATTTTCCGTAAGATATAGGCTTTTAATTTGTAACTTTTTATTTCTAGTGAACCTCGTAATTATAAATCTGTCTATTGTGAATGAAATAACTGAAGAACATCAAGATTATTGAGAATTAAATCGCTGATATAATCGACGAGCGTTTTGCATTGTGTACCCTTTACTGAATCGATGTCCCCACCGAATGCAAGAAGATGTCCGCTACAAAGGCAAAGTCATAATATTCAAAGTTTAAGCGCTTCGTGAAGAAAATCGAAAGTTAATGCAAGAAAGGTAACACAGGAATATTAAAGAATGACAACCACACAAGCTTACCATTTATTTTGGTGATTCAATTTGCCAACATGCGATTTTTTGTGGGTCAATTGCAGGTTTCGTAGTGTTTATATGTATGGAAATTTATCATTCCTGCACTTTGTTCTGGTTCTGATGATGGTTGTGAAAAAAAATAATTCAAAGTAACAACTGAAATTGGTTGCTCAACCATTGCTTAATTGCTTCCAAAATCCAGCTCTCTTTGAAGCTGAAAGCAAGTAGCGATTTTTCAGGAGTTTTAACTTTGACCCAACAAAGCAAAACAGTCCAAAGTGACGACTTTACAGTGCTCTTTTTGATATAAGAAATCATCCGTCTACCGCCATTTGTATAGCCCTAGAAACCTGGCCTCTATATTGTTCAATATCCACAATTTCGTCTCCAGATCTCGCTTTAAAACGGAAAAATTTGCTCACGAACTCAGCATATATTTTGGTGCTGGTTCGAGAAGCTGTCGGAGTGGAGACTGGTACCTAATTTGGAGAAAATGCCCGCGAATTTTGCTTTAAAAATATTTTTAATCGTTTTTTCAAACTTTTTTTCAAATCCTTTTAATAGTATGAAGATATTACAGTGCTTCTTTAAAAAATGCTTCCCCATTCTTCACATAATATCTCTTATTTGGAAATGACCAGAGTTGATGGGCAATTCTGTGCGATGGTGAAAGTAAGGTATTCACCACCACAGGGTGACCATAACCATTTTACACAGACGGTGACAAAAGCACTTCACACAAGGTAACAGTGAAAGGTCAAGTGCACACAACTAATGATATGCATGTTTTATGCATATCAATGAATTTCACAGAGCTACACTGACGATCCGTATCAGTTCGACAGTATAAGCCTTTGTATATTTAAGAATCGATTCCACTGCGCATGCGATTTTATCCCGAATTTCTCACCTTCTTTTGTTTAATTAAGAACAAAAGAAGGTTTAGACAAAAGAAGGTGAGAAATTCGGATAAAATCGCATGCGCAGTGGAATCGATTCTCAAACTATGAAAAGGATTATTAAACGACCCTCCTAAAGGAATCCTGGATATGCGCTTTATAAATTATGTTATATTATTATATAATTACCAATGAAATATCTATTTTTCTCTATTTCGAAAAATCGATATCTTCACACGTGAAAGTAACATGTTATTTTCACGTGTGAAAATAACACCATTGCGATGGCTATTCAAAAATACACGGAAAGAATTGCCTGAAAAAGCCAAAACATACTTCATTGACAATTATATAATAAACAGAATATTACATGGGCGCTTGGAGATACGAATTTTATCTTCTCGTGTTGAAAAGCTCTCACTCGTTCGCTGCGCTCACTCGTGAGAGATTTTTTCAACACTCGAAGATAAAATTCGTATCTCCGCGCGCCCATGTAATATCCTCTATTTATTATATCATTATATTATAAATAACATACCTTTATCGTCATCTATGATGGTTATTTTCAATGTCCTTTCATTTTCTTTATATTTGACATGTCTTATATCGCGATCGAAGATCGTTAAGTTTATGAAATACACTTTTTGAATTCCAAGCTCCACAACGCTGTTGTCCAATACACTGGCATTTAAACATGTTCTGTTATCTATAAGTGTCAATGCAAGCCTATTCAACGAAAAGTTTCCAACGGAAGTAACAGGATGCTCTTTATTGGGGTTCGTTGTGTGCACTCTGGGTAGAACAAAAAAGGTAGAAAACAACAATAACAACAGCAGCAGCAGCAGCAGCAACAACAACAACAACAACAACAGACGCAGCAGCAACAGCAGCAGCAACAACAGCAACAAAAACAGCAGCAATAACAACAGCAGCAGCAGCAGCNTAAACAAAATATAAGCAATATGCAGATAGACACACAAACAAAAGGTTTGACTACATTGGAAGTTTGCAACGAAACGGATCACTTTTTAATTTCAGTGACGAATCAAATTTAATATATATACTTTTTATTACACTTTTAGGGTCGATATCAATGTGACAAAGCCGTGAATAAAAACTATATCAATTAAGTGTTACGATTTTATCGACCCTAAATGTGTAATAAACAAATTATTACATGCTAAGAGCTTGATATCGTTTTTTTTTTTTTGTTTTTGTTTTTGTTTTTGTTTTTTCTTCCACTCGTTCATATATCATAACACTTACTCAGTTGCAGACTCTCTCGTTCGCGATATGATATGAAAACTCGTGAATAAAAACGATATCAGGCTCTTAACATTTGATAATCTCTATTTATTAATTAGTTTTCAATTTTTTCTATTTTCTTTCCTACGATCCATTTCGGTTGTGGCAATAAATATCTTTCTTCTGATTCCAGCTGCTTTTACTTCGTAAACCTTTTTGCGCCTTTGTCCGTTGCCCATTCTTTCATTAATTTGAGAGGAGCGCGGTTTTTTCCAGCCCTTAGAGAAAAGAAACGCCACAACAACACAGTAAAGTGTACCATTAGCCAAACATAAGTAGGAGAAAGGATCCACTTGGGATACACGGTTCCGCTTCATGAGCTCAGCGATGGCATTGCTGATCTTTTCGATATCATCCTCGTTGGTTTTTCTTTAATTCGGGTGTCGTATTCGCGTTTGGATTGAATTGATTAACAACAGGATCTGATATCCATGGTCAATTATTATTATTATTATTTTCTTTATTATTATTATTTATGTTCAAACAGAAAACAGTTAATGGGGAAAAAGGAGTGTAGCTAACTGTCGAGGGTACCAAGTCGAGAGTCGAGAATATCAAGTCGAGGATATCAAGAATATTTTTACCTTTTTTTAAATAATTTTTTAAAGTTAAAAAAAAAAAAAAAAAAAAAAATTAGATTTCGGAAAAATCAACAATAGCTAACCATTTATTGTAGATACGTCGTTGGGCTGGCTTTCTTCAACTTGTCACCTGCAGAGTTCACTGTGCGGCTATATCGCCGCACCTATCATAGACATTGATTAGATCCATCTTCTCATATAACCCTCTTGGACTGTGCTCACATCTATTGTCCAAGTCATTTGGCAGCTTTTGTTGAGCTCAAGTAATTGCTGTTAACTTATTCGTCGTAATTTCGTGTCTCTAGCTAGTTTTTAAAAGACTCAAGTCGGGTTGATGAAATAATTAAAATGAGTTATGCTAGACCGCGTTTTTCGCTTGTTGCTCGAGTGGACTGGTGCTTTGTTCATTTCGGTAGGAGGTCCCTCTTCCCTGTCCCTCTCCTCAAAGGACCTTGGAGAATATTTTGATTGTGACAGGGTTCCCATGGTTACCGCGATTTTATGTGCCACGCCCCTCTCATCCCACCGAACAAGCAATAACGCCAATCTCATCTACTAGTAATGTGTTCAAATGTGGTTAAATGAAATTTAGGCAAAGTTAGACTCGGTCTGAGTAGCAGCGAATAGTCTACGATAACCGCTGTTTCCATTTGTTGACTGCCAGCTGGCCACCTATATGCGCGTTAAACACACGCTACCACAATCACACGCTATTTTGTTGATTTACGCTAGCATTATCTTTGGTCATCAGCAGGGATGAGCTATTTGATCGGTAATTACCGCGATATCGATCAACGCTATTTATTGCTAATGAGTCAACTCGATCACACGCTATCCATGTGATCACGCTTGTTTGACCTTCGGCCAACAATCGTTTGCATTACGATATTCGCTATCGCTAACCTCTGCCAACCATACGCTAAACACTATATTTGTTTTTTTCCCGCCCTCCCTCCCCATGGTAGGTGTATATATATAGGCAAGCATTCCACTGACCAGACCGTCAGTGTGACAGGTGCACGGTGAGTTGTGACAGGGTTGCAGTGGTTGCCGCGAAACACCGTACAACATTGCAATCACTTGGTCGATTTGAAATGCACTTGCGGTTAACATAACAGACACTACGAAGGCGATACAAATTTCACAACTGCCTCAATCTACTGGGAATACATATATATATGTCCCCATATTTTCTTTTGTCTTGCCTGGATTAGTTTATACGGTTGAGCATTACACTACAACAATGACCGATTTAATATGTTCATATAAGTCCGTGCGCCCCAGAAGAAGGGAATAATTATTTTATCGTAGAATGGGGTTGCCTTTTTTTTAAATCAGTAAATAGCACAGTTGCATAACTTTTTTTTGTTCTACTCTCATGGGGGAATTATGGTCGGCTCTTGAAACCGCACTGTGAATGATTCTGTAAAACGACTCCGATCACGAGAAGAAAATCTTGACTTTCAATGAGAATGGCATTTTTTTAAACCTATATTTGTGCAAGTATTTGATTCTAATTTCCTCAATGCGTCCTTTAATTATTGCCGATCGAAATGCAATTTAGATTATTAATATCTATCGAAAACCCAGAAGTTAAATTTAAAAAAAATATCGTCTGAGTAATCTTACAACTCTTGTCGGCACAGCCTACAGTCTGGAATTTGTCAGTCCGAGATTTTGTAAACTGGACAGAACAAGTGACAACTTAAAGAGAGCCAGCCCAATTTACAATGAATGGTTAGCTGTTGTTGATTTTTCTAAAATCTAGTTTTTGTTTTTTAATTTATTTTTTAAGGAAATTATTTAAAAAAATTCAAAAATATTCTTGACATTCTCGCGGACTTGGTACCCTCGACCCTCGACTTTGTACCCTTGACTCTCGACTTGGTACCCTCGACCCTCGACATTTAGCAACACTCCAGCAAAAGTGATTCTTTTTCATAGAATCATTCTTGCGCTATGCATGTCACACTTTCCTTTTTTGTAAACACATACAAATAAGTGAGCGTATTTCACGCAGAAAAGGCACATTTTTCTTCAACATTCCCTCAAAGCTGTTTTCACTGTTGATTGCAAACGTTTAAGTTTGTTTGTCCATCATTAATAATTTTCTTCACAAATATTCATTGTGTTAGCCTGAGTGTTTTCAAGCTGATTTCGAGAAATACATTAAAGGGGGAAGGGGACTCCGGCATAAAAGCTTCAAAAAAAACTAAAAGATGATTTTTTAAAGTGATATCTTAAGAGAAAATCAATCAATCATTCCATCCATCCATCCATCCATCCATCCATCCATCCATCCATCCATCCATCCATCCATCCATCCATCCATCCATCCATCCATCCATCCATCCATC
>NW_022261667.1:42018-54614 GCF_009602425.1 Actinia tenebrosa | reverse complement strand
ATCCGTGAAGTTTTGCCTCGAATTACTTTTTCTTTGACGTTCATTTTGTCTTTGTTTATCCGTGAAGTTTTGCCTCGAATTACTTTTTCTTTGATGTTCATTTTCTCTTTGTTCATCCTCGAAGACCCGCCTGGATTTGCGTTTTCTCTCTCTCTGCTTGCCGCTTTTCTTCGGTGAGATTCCTTCGTCTTTGCCTTTCTTTTTCACGCCTCAAGAGCTTTTCTTCTTCCGACAAAACTCTCTTACTTCTGGCGTTTCTTTTACCTTCATTCTCCTCTGAGCAAACTTCTGTCGACATATCGATCTCCAAAAGTGGTTCCATTGTAAGAGTAAATATAAGCTTAATACAAAGTTGTTTGTTGTCTTTCGTTATTCTTACGTATAAATAACATCAGACATCAGGTGTAAAAATTTTTTTACCAAGGTTAATAATAGTCGGAATTTTAGGTACACATATTTGTACATGTGTACCCGGATGTTGCAACGCTTCGATATTCCGCCAAAATAAAAAGATAATCTAATACAGCCAACCGGGATCCCTGTGTTGTGTACACGGACGGACGGACGGAAGTGACGTCAGCCAAGCCATGAAAAGTCAACTCGATGGTTTACCATTTTTTCTTAAGTATGGTGCTCCGCTCGGCCCTTAGGCCCGCGCGGGAGCTCCGCTATAATTTTTTTCCATTTACTATAGATTTCACTATAATTTGTTTTCCATTTACTATAGATTTCACTATAATTTGTTTTCCATTTACTATAGATTTCACTATAACTTTTAATGACAATTTTAAATTTTATATTGCAAAAATAATTGAGATCTAGTAATTATGTTTTTAAGAATCAAATTTTTATTTTTATGTTAGTAAAAACACACAGGTGATTATTGAAAATCTCGCGCGCTGATTGGTCGAGAAACTCACACTATCATCACACGGTAATGGTAATCCAAAATGGCGGCTAGCCGCTTTGTTGCTGTTACCGGAGAGGAATTAGAAATAATGAAAGAAAATGCTGTCCCCAAAAGGACTAAAGAGGCTAACAAATTTGAACTTACTTTGTTCAAAGTTAAAAAAGGACTTAAAACAATCAAATAAGCCCAAACAAACTGTTTTGATTCGCAAAGTCGGAGTTCGCCTGTGTTGTAATTGAAAGCCGCGTTTGTCACTTCAATTAAATTTTTTCGTAGTTTTAAATGTGTCTTTTATCTTCTATTCTTTCCTTTTTTTGAAAGAATCACCTTTGGTATTTATACTAAAACAATTATTTGCCTAAGCCTCAGAGAATATCGGAGAATATTTACCTCGCCGCTCGAAGACTTGGCTCGGAGGCTGGTGGTGAATTGTGTACAAAATTCTCTTCTGTTCAAAACTTTTGCTTTCTTACAGCAATTCTACAATTGTATTTGAGGCGACTCGAAAGCAGCTCCTTTTCTTTCATTGAGAATATCTGAAATTAGGTCCCTAGCAAAATACGCGTTTTCAGTATGTGCCATAATTCAGATTTCCTTGAAAATTTGTCCTAAACATACCAAGATGTTGTTCTCAAGCATATATCAGAATTGGCTTGGGGTCTTTTTTACGACAGCTTTTATAATTGCCCTAATTCACTATAACGTCACATCAAAACAATCTTCAACAATCTATTATTTAAACCCAAAGCATCATGGTCGTCGGACGGGGTCAAATCAACGCAAATTCACCGAAAATTGTTCTAAAACCCGTATCAATCCACGAAGAGAAGTAGAATAGCCAAGAAACGCCCAGAATATTTTTTAGTGCATATTAACACATATTATATCTGAAAACCAGGCCATTTCAGATTAAGCTGTTTCGCTAGGAGCAAATTTTGTTGAATTTTCTATTGGATTTGGCGATTCTATCCCCCACATAAACAAGCAGTGACGTCATAGTGAATTAGGGCAATTGCTCGAAAGTTTGTCTAAATTCCGTATGTGGCGTCATAATTTAAGGTTGATAAGGCCCCGTCCACACTATGCCGGATAAATTTGAATCCGCAAC
Source organism: Actinia tenebrosa (assembly GCF_009602425.1). Next base: position 52,596 of record NW_022261667.1, on the reverse strand, counting down.
TTTCGAAACCGAAAAAAAAGTTTTCCGTCCACACATGAAAACGGATAAAATGTTTCGCTTCCATACTAGCCCGGTCAGAGGCGGCAAAAACGCTTCATTGCACATCTGAGCATGTGCATCGAAGCTGAAATTGAGCCTGCGGTGAATTTTTAGATTTCCCGCCATGTTCCCAAGACAATCATGGCGTCATCGAGTATTCGAAAAATTTCGGGTACGAAATGCTCTCCGGTCACACTAATACGGCTAGCCGGCGTTTTCAAATTGTTCCACTATGGAGACCGTATTCGAAAAAAATTCGTTTTCGGTGAAGAATTGTTCCAGATTCGCCCGGACTAGTGTGGACGGTAGGCCTATCCGAATAAATAAAAATTCGGATTCAAATTTATCCAGCATGGTGTGGACGGGGCCTAAGAACTCGGAACGTCCTTACTCGAAACCAAGTATCTCCAAATAAAAAGTTGGATTTTAGCTCTACTATAAAAAAATATTAATCAGTATAGCATGTAGTATAGTATGTTTTACTGAATCTTAAGGACTAACGAAAAATATATCAAGTTTTTCTTATCAATCAGGTCATCTAGTCAGAGATTGCGTGACTGAGGTCGTTTATATTTGTAAACAATAGAGAGTAACAGGTTTCCAACGTAACAACGTGCAGTTGGAAAGCGTGTTCATTACGGTTCGTAGCACATTGATCACATTAAGTGAATATGTTTATTTTGTATATTCCCTTGTGAATATTTTAGTCATACGACATTTCATTATTAAAATATACGCTAAGTATATAAGTTAGTGTGATACTAAATGTATTCCTTTCGCTTGTTGGGCAGCCAACATTTGTATCCAAACTTATACAAATTTACGTTACAAATCTATCTTAGAATATAGCTCTAGCCCTCGGAGCATTAATACGTTGCATCGGTCGAGGACTACGTTTTCCAGTGGGCTTTTTTCCCAAGAGGTTTTATGAAACTGGTTTTTTCGTAGCGGGCAGCGTATTATTGTAATGTAATAATATAGAATCGTTTTCTAAACACTTGTAATAATTATGTATTCATATTAATGATGAAGTGCACATGATTTAAAATAAAATGCTGGTCTAACGCTGTCCACCAGGCACCCAGCACAGTCGCACTCCATTATGTTGTAGTGTCGTATATACTAGTGATTAGCGTTTGGTGCAAAGGGTAGGAATGAATTTAAGCTTCTCGTTTACGGCAAACGTGAAACGTCAGTTGACCATTAAAAAATTATTTAAAATTAGTGAAAAGGAATCGCAATGATCTCCAAGTAGTAGATGAAAATAAGAATATGTGTCTTTGTCGGGAAGGTTTGCAAAAGGTTAAGTGAATTGTAGGGAAACGATGAAAACGTGGTCACGTTTGCCGTTTGCAGGAAGAAAAAACGGGAATCTTAATCTGCCTAATATATATTCCAGATAGATGAGTATATATTACATACAATTCTCGCTGGATGGGATAGTTCTACATCTTCACGTATACTCATTACCTCATCGCAGAAGGTTAAGTTATGGGAGAAAAATCCGCGACAACTGAGGTAATAGGTATGTAATGAAGGTACACGTGGCGTGGTATGTCACCACCACCAGGGGAGGTGGGTGGGTCCAAAAATGTATCCTTCCACGGAGTCTAATCTGTTGAAGTGACCACGCTCTAGATGGGAGCGTATATTTATATGACAGAGACGCAAAGGATCATGGCTATCGATTATAAGCATGATCCCGTCGGAATCTGGGAGTTACATAACTTTTAGCGATGAGTTCATTAATTATGCAGTGAAAATAGTTTTTACTTTACTTTACTTTGGTTTTTAATCTTAAATTTCTTGACTTTCATGAAATGTTGACCGGTGGCCGGATCGGAATGAGGTTCATATTTAACGCATGGAATAAACGAAAGAAACCGACAAATCAAACAATCCCTTCCGCCTTGTCGTTTGTACCTCGATCACTTTCATGCCAAACCATTGCTTCAATAACATTCGTTTATAAATTCCCGACCGACTTTAATGACCAAACATGGCTGCAATGTGTTCATTTGGTTCTATTTTGGGTGGATCTTGTGGTCCTGATAGAGGAGATAGAAAGAAATTGTCGGAAATTATTCCACTTCGAAGCTGTAACAAAGATATCTCAAGGCACAAATCAACTTGCTGTATAACAGGAGTAGAGACTGAAGTAGAACTGATCCTTGCAAGAGCCAAATTCTTTGAGGTTCCAGAAAACATGCAAAATTGGACTATTTGCCCTTCACATTGAGCGTCACTAGGAGTTGATTGGCGAAGAGGTTCAGAAAGATGTACGGTCCCGCAAGAAATATCAGGGCACGGAAAGGGAATAAAATGGCCAAAATCCGAAAGAGGTCTCGATAAACAGGGATCACAAATACTACTTCAAAGAACAGGGGTATTTTTACCAGTTGGTTCAGGTAAGATTTGCCAAATAGTCGCTTAGCCAAATGCACAAATAAAACACGCATAATTATTCGAAGTAGAATTGCTGGAAAGGTGCTAGAATTGCTGACGCCTGCAATGACCCCGCGGCTCATACTAGTAAATTTCAACTCCAAGACTTTAGGTATTTTAAATAAAGTAGCTTTTTCTTTGCTTGCCGCAAGTATTAGATGAGGGGATGTGGTCTTTAACATAGCAACAATAGGTAGGTCGCTCAACCATGACACTTATTTTTTTACTTTTTTAAAATTCGTAACTTTTAACAGGTATTTGCCGCTATTGTTGTAGAGGTATCCTCGAAACCAGCTGCGCAGTCGATAAATGTATGGAGACGCTCACAGACATTGATGAAACTGAGATATTTACGAGCCTAAAAGGTTTAACTTCGGTGAGCGAAAAGGGGTTGTTTACGAAAGGGAAAAATATGTTAGTCATCTCTGGTGGGTGTGGCAACAAATGATCAAGCGTGTGTACCGAGAAGATTTATTATCCAACTAGATTAATTCAAATAAATGAGGACTGGCTTTAGGCTTTATAACAAACCATAAGGGTAGCACTACGTTATATTACAGTAATCATATAATATATATAGATATACTGAGATCACTCAGTYCCGTTAATTAAGCTTTTCACTTTTTTACTTTTATTAATAACTGTACACTTAATTCATGTACACTAAGCTGCCATGACTTCATATTTTTAAGCAATAAAAACAATGAACTGTTTAATTGTCGTTTACGTAATAGGCTGATTGTACATCAAGTACCATTCCCCTARCTCAGAGCACGCCGGCAAGATTTTTATGCAAAACAGAAACAGCCGCGCGACACCGGGAGGGAGCCTTTATGTCCCAGAAATAAGTCAAGAACTCACCCAAGATATAGCTGATGGTAGTAGCAGCTCGTCATTAAGTCTGTTGAATATGTATACACAACAGGAGCATAAGTCCTGTTCGGTATACCCTCCGAACACCTTGGGAGGGAACCAGTAGTAGAACTAAGTGGCAACATGTACGCAAGGCAAAGCAAGCAATTACAGCTGTTGTCGAAGAAATAGCTCCTGGGCAGCCAGATCATCTTTGGCGCTACTTTCAAGTAAACCTATTTTCTCTACGGACAATGATGAGGAAGCAGATGGTATTGGCGAAAGTCTAATGAAAGAACTTTCAAATTGTTATAACAACGCACGTGGGTGGGGTACCAGACGACAGATTTTGTCTTAAATGGCCGACAAAGTGACCTTTAAACAAATTCAGAAGTACATACCAGGTATTACAAGATATCGTTTCACTATTGCAAGGAGGCACATTCTTGAGCATGGAAAGGGTGTGGCCCCTCAGACGAGGCATACAAGAATGGTAGTGGCAGAGGAAAAACTTTCACATTTTCTGGTCTTTATCACAAGTCCGCACATCATTCAAGATCTTCCTTTTGGATCAAAAACAATCACACTCTCTAGTCAAGGGGTCATCACCGTTCGTAATGTGATACGCAATATGATACCAGAAAGAATTATTAACCAGTATCAAGTTTACGCAGCAGAGTCTAATTTCGTTCCTTCGTTCCAATGAGCTGAAGTTCACTTTTGCGAATTCTTCGCATTTGTTCTGCGTCTACTAGGAGGTCATTGCAAGGCCTCAACTACATCACTGCATCAGAAACAGAGGCTTTTGATTGTCTTGTGGTCGAAAAGTTAGGTGAAATGGAAATCCAGATGTCGATGGGCGAAATCAAACAACTGAAGGACAATTTAAAGGCAGCAAAGCGATACCTAAAGAACGATTATAAGGTAACAGCAGCAACAGCAGAAGTTCATATCCATCAGTATAAATAATAGTGATGGCTTTTTCTCCCCTACACAGGTGCATGTTTCAAAGAGCTCAAGTGTACCTGACCACTGTAGAACCTACTCTTTGAGTGATCCCGAGGACACTGACTATTAATCTCGTTGTGGTCATGAGCGCTTTGTAAATCAAGATGAAGCAAGACAAGACAACATATCGTGTCTAGATGAAGTTTATGTATTATAAGTGCAAGACTGGGCAATGAAGTTTTTACCTAGGAAATTCAGGGAGAGCCAATCCGATATGTTCGCAAAACGTGGCATCTCTTAGCACGTGACTGTAGCCATTCGAAGAAACGCCAATGGAGATGTTCAAATGCCGACATTCGTAGATGTTTTCACAATATATGTAACTAAGATAGCTGTGCAGTACTGGCAATCATGTCTGATGTGGTACAACAACTCAAAGTTATCATGCCCCATTTGCGCAAAATTTATTACTGGCAGGACAATGCTGGTTGCTACCATTGTGGTGCTACTATAATTGGCTCAATGATGGTAGGCAAGCTTCACGGAGTGCAGATTGAGCGCATGGACTTCGCAGACCCTCAAGGAGGCAAAGGTGCCTGCTACAGGAAGGCGGCTACTATGAAGTCGCTCATGAAAGTATATCTCAACGAGGGGCACAACATTGACAACGCGGAAGAAACCTGGTGTTCGAGTGACAGTATCTGGACCACCAGAGAACGATTCCTGGACTCGAAATATCAAAATAGAGGGAGTAAGCCAAATACCCAATGTTAAGTTCACAAAGGAATGGATGCGTGTTTGGAAAGCTTATCAAATTGGTCCAGGGAAACTACTTCAATGGAAGAAATGGGATGGTTCCAAGGCAAAACTACCCACCAACACAAGTAGTGATAGCGAATCAAACCCGAATGGTGCACTCTTTCAAGCAATCATTTCTAGAAAATCGGTTCACCAACAGAGCAACAATGGAAAAGGTGCAGGTGTGTCATCAGCATTAAGTGCGTCAAAGAAATTTTCAGATGGCCTGTTTCCTTGTCCTGAAGAGGGATGTGTGAAATCGTATCAGCACTGGTCAGCTCTCTAGCATCACCTTGAATATGGGAAACATGAGAGAGCCCTAGAACACGAAACTCTAATGGACAAAGCAGCACATGGGTACTCTGAGCGACTACAGCAGCAATCTGGGGGAATGCCTAAAGTCATTGGGTTTACAAGTAAAAGAGTAGGACTACTACGAAAGACAGCAGCTATGGGCTGGGCTCTCAAGTCATGTCAATCAAGTAAAAAAAATAATTCATAGAGAAGCAAAAAGCCTACTTGACAAAAATGTTTCAGCTCGGAGAGAGAACTTGATATAAGGCCGGTCCATCCGCAGTTGCAAAGGCTATGATTCAATCTAGGGATGACGAGGGAAACCGCTTGTTCAGCAGCAATGAGTTCCTGACTGCTCAACAGATAAAAATCTTCTTTTCACGAACGGCATCAAAAAAAANGATTAAAGGCAGAAGTCACTGGCAACAATCAGGTTCATAATGATGATGATGATGACTGTGATGATGGCGACGATGACTATGATTATAAGGATGACAATGACGAAAAGGATGCGGGTAAAGAAGGACTCAATGCAGAACGAGAGTACGAACCCCAAGAACTCAGAGACAAAATCATTCAAGAAATAGGGATACAGCATCCAATAGTATATGATCCACGCAATATCTGTGAGCTATTGTCCACCAACGAGCTTGACAAATTTAGTATCAAAATGTCGCAAATAATCTGTTTACATTTTGAAATAGACACTTCAGAAATAACAGCAAAGAGAAAACAGCCCTATATTAATTAGCAAACTGCAGGCATTAGGTAAAAACTGTACTTGTCAGCAATAAGGTAAGTATTTTAAGTCCCTTAAAACGAGGGAAATAGATTGGTTACTAACATGAATATCTAACATGAACATCTTTTAAAGTCGCCCAAAACGAAGCAAAAATTGAAAATATCAAGGATTTGGTCATGAAAGTCAGGAAATAACTGAAATTAAAATTAAAAACCAAAGTAAAGTAAAGAAAAAACCATCCAATCCAGCGAGAATTGCACTGATATATTATTCTCATACTCATTAATAATTCATGAGTAAACCAGCCAATCAATGGGCTATTTTTGGGTCACATGATGTTACTTGAAACCTGGTAAAGTGCTGTGAAAGGAATGCATTCAGTCTGGAGTAACTGGAACAAAATTAATTCAGTCCTAGTAACTGGAACAAAATTAATTCAGTCCTAGGACTGAATTAATTTTGTTCCAGTTACTCCACGTCGAATAATTAATGAGATGAGAAGTCATTTCAAAGCCTCCAATATCGGACTGGACGGGATTTCAAGTCCAGTCCTCATTTGTCGGCTTTGAAATATTACTTTACAAATATAAACGACCTCAGTCACGCAATCTCTGGCTAGATGACCCGATTGATAGGAAAAACTTGGTATATTTTTCGTTAGTCCTTAAGATTCAGTAAAACATACGCACTGCTATACTGATTAATATTTTTTTATAGTAGAGCTAAAATCCAATTTATAATTTGGAGATACTTGGTTTCGAGTAAGGACGTTCCGAGTTCTTATTAACATGAAATTATGACGTCACATACGGAACTTAGACAAACTTTCGAGCAATTATAAAAGCTTTCGTAAAAAGACCCCAAGCCAATTCTGATATATGCTTGAGAACAACATCTTGGTTTGTTTAGGACAAATTTTCAAGGAAATCTGAATTATGGCACATACTGAAAACGCGTACTTTGCTAGGGACCTAATTTCAGATATTCTCAATGAAAGAAAAGGAGCTGCTGTCGAGTCGCCTCAAATACAATTGTAGAATTGCTGTAAGAGAGCAAAAGTTTTGATAAATAGCTTCAATTATTATTTGTAGATGGTTTTTATAGCACATTGAAGCGAAGTTTTGTCGTTTATAATTCCGAGCTAATTTGCATAAAATTACGGGCCATGATCAAGGCAGCGATAATCCTCGATGTTCTCGAAAAGAAAACTTATTTTGAGGAAATATACTATACCAGGTTTCTTATCTCACTAGGGACTATTGATGTGCAAAAAATAAAGAAAATCGATTTTTCTCACTCATGCTATATTTTTTAATTTTTGCTCGATTTTGAGACAGTCTTGTAGAGTTGCTGTAAAAGAGCAAAAGTTTTGATAAATAGCTTCAATTATTATTTCTAGATGGTTTTTATAAAACATTGAAGCGAAGTTTTGTCGTTTATAATTCCGAGCTAATTTGCATGAAATTACGGGTCATGATCAAGGCAGCGATAATCCTCGATTTTCTCGAAAAGAAACCTAATTTTGAGGAAATAAACTATACCAGGTTTCACATCTCACTAGGGACTATCGTTGTGCAAAAAATAAAGAAAATCGATATTTTCACTCATGCCATAATTTTTAATTTTTGCTCGATTTTGAGACAGTCTCTCTTAAAACCTCCAAAAGTTTTTTTCCCAAAGAATTGTTAGCGTCCGCGTATTTGCGATTTAAAGTTGGAAAGTAGCGCGCCAAGAAAACCCCATGGAGCTTCCTTAAGGATACTTCTAATAAAGTTTTTTTTAAAAACAGCTTTATTAAAAAAACTAATATTACAAGTTGTGGAATAGAAAAAACTTATAGTTACCCAGAAAGGAAAGTCAGGAACGGGACACGATACCCATGCGATGTGTCCACCTCATGAAATGTTGAAATAATTAAACGTAAAAATATATGCAAAAAATATAACATTGTACGTAAAAATAAAAAATGAGAATGGAAAAATAAGTTTATTAAGGTAAAATTAGTGTACTTTAAGAGGTTAACCTCTATGACAGGGACATTCTCGAAAAGCAGACCAGGTACAAGACCTGTCAATATCAAAAACAGAATCAAGCAAAGAAAAGTAACGTACTGAAATGTGGTTCTTGAAAGTAGCTATACTAGAAAAACATGTAGAAGGAGAAGATTTACAAATGGAATTCCAAAGTTTAACGATGCGATTCAAATATGAGGCCTGAAAAGTATTAGAGTTACAGAAAGGAACCTTGAGCATCAATCTAGGATTAAGAAAGTTACGTATACGGTCAATTCAAAAATGTTGTCGTCGACCAACTCAAGCCTACGCGACTGGACCGAAAGGAACTCTGGGTAGTAATCATTGAAGCCGAGTTGACTCCATAATTTTATCTGACTAGTTATGCCTGGTTTACAGCACGAACCTTCGTAAGCGAGCGGGAAGTGTTGAAGGAGACGTTTTTTCAATGTCTTCGTATTTTCGGAATTGGGAACTGAATCATAACTACCTCGTTTTTCTTTCCCTAAACCCGAAGACACGCATTTGATGGATTGTTTCTCGCCATTAATATCTTATTACTAGCGGGAACAATTAATTCAGAAATATTTAACCTCTTCAGTGATTTTTACGCATATTCCTTTCGGTCCAGTCGCGTAGGCTTGAGCCGATCGACGACAACGTTTTTGAATTGACTGTATTACTATGCTTACTAAAGACGACAAAGTCACTAATGCTAAAGTCAATATGTCCATAAAGAGCTGAAAAGTCCAGTTTCTAGTTCCAAATTACCGCTGTGTTTCTTGATTACAGACTCATTTACTCAGGCGTAGCCTCGAATCAGTGTCTAATTACTCACAAATACCAACGGTAAAGTAAAGAATAAACAACTTCGACAATACGAGCACTTTGAAACTTGACGAACTTTGACTGGAACACGTGAATAATTTTCACAAAATCTATTAAAACGTTGACGATTTTCGTACTACTCCCACCCTAAGAAAGTGCAACTACATATTTTCCTTTTACCAATATCAGAGGCTTTTAATTTATTATGCCATATTTACTAAATGAGTTTCTGGATGGATTGGGTTTACATGGAATTAAAATTAATCGACCATTGAGTTATGAAAGTATATTCGCGTCAGTGAACAACCATAGCTATTCAAATACCTTTGACGAAAACACAATTAACATTGCATTTTTAATTAGTAAAATGATTATGTTTTTCTTGACTTTGGCAAAAACATATCTTATTGAAGTAAAGTAAAGTAAAGTGAAGGCTGTTCTTAGACTACTGACAAAACTTGGATATCTGATATGTAGTACCCAAAAACGACGAAACCATTCGAGTGGAAAGAGGAAACCGAAGAAACAAGCATAGCTTATTTTTAGACTAAGTTTAGTATTCGAAGGCGTCCTTATAATTCTAATACCATAATGTTAATTTGATTTCCATACATAGAATAAACTTACCTTTCTCTCCAGAAACAAAGTTGGCCAAAAGATAAAATAAACACAAGCAATGAGTAAACGCCATCCTTGAAACGAATTGGACTTGAATATGTCAGAACTTAATGTAACCTTATAACCTCTCTGGTCTAACGAACCTGCGTCACACGTAAGTAGTAACAGAGATCTTTCACATAACTCCAACTACTAACCACTATAGTAGAAACAGCGACTAAATATGCAAATAAGTCTCTGCACGCACGGGCGAGTGCTTGCGCTGTCTTTTCAGTCATTCTTGGGAACAAAATGCAGGCAAAAGTCATAGAGAACAATAGAGTGCAGTCAATAAATGAGGGATTCAAAAAGGTTATGGAGAAAACATGATAACCTTTGCCTGTCAAAGAGTACCCCCTCCCCGCTTCCGCCGCTCATGATTATGTCTAAACACTACATATATCACATATGGGATTTTGCGTTTAATTTGATATGCTTATTGTTGTATTTTCAAGACTGAATACAATGTACCTACAGCTAACAAAACTGCCAAATTGCGTTAAGTCTCAATCTTTTTTTAAAACTTTTTTCAATCTGTTTCGTCTTCACTTTCAAATCTATTCAAAAATGTATCAATTCTGTCCATCATTTTCATGGCCTTTGAACACATTTCGGTGTGCGCCTTGTTTGCAGCCATCGACTTTCCTTTAGATTTCTTCCTCTTCTTACATTTTCCCACTGCGGCATCCTGTGACGAGGCTGGCTCTTTTACAGCAGAGTTGGCTTGGACTGTGATTTCTTCTTCCTCCTCTTCCTCGGAATCATCATCCAGATTTGCGWAACTGAACTTYGCCTTTGCTCTTTCTTCTGGACTGCTTTTAGTTGAATATMTTGTCTTAGCCTCTAAGATGGTCTGGGACATTCGGACCGATTGCGTAGCGGATGTGTGATCCTGTTGTTTTGGAACTCTCTGAGCCACCGCAACATTTTGGCTTACGATTCGGCGAATCCTTTTAATGATAG
>NW_022261666.1:92464-102641 GCF_009602425.1 Actinia tenebrosa | reverse complement strand
CTTGAGAATCTTGAGCCTTGAATCTTGAACTGTGAATCTCAGATCTTGGACTTGAATTCTTACACCGACTTGTAAAGAAAAACTTCACCAACTATCGGCAATCGTGAGCTTACTTGCAAAAGATGATTAACCCCTTGTTATGATTAGCATAAACTTAAAAATCTCGATTGTGACTCTGATGGCTTTGAACGCACACTCACTCCTTTCCATGTGGGATGCGTTTAGTAAAAGTAAACGGAAAGTGCATATTAATAAATTTGATCTATTGTCAAAGTTTATCTGATATATGGAAACATGATCTTAGGGTTTTGCTTTTGGATTTTTTTTGGTAGTGTGAACGCTTTCGAAAAGTGAGCTCGGATCGATCTCGGATCTATCCCAACTAGATCGATATAAAATGGACTTAGTGTGAAGGAGCCCTGAAATGCTGTTAAGAAAATTTTGTTTCAAAAATAAATTAAAACAATTTTTGTTCTTTCGCTGAAAAATTTACAAAACGTTTTCAACTCGATTTTCATCCCGTGTCTTGATTCCTTCATGAAGTAAAGAAGCTAAAATGATCCTTCTCATGAGTGACATACACACTTACCGTAATATGAACATTGGCTTAGAAAGATTAAAACTACCACTCCATAAACCATCAGATTTTTTACCATCTTGATCCAATTGCGATCAACGTGCTTAAGACGTCATGCATATGTTTAGTGACGTCATAATTGGAGTGTTAATGACGTCATGTTTATAGTGACGTCATAATAGGAAACTCATCACTGGAAAGATTTTAAGAGTGACGTCAAAATAGCGTGCGTAAAAAAAACTACTTTTAGGTCCAAAACGAAAACATTTATAAATATACGTATGTGTGTCATCAAAACTAAAAAGCCATTATAACTTGATAGAAGTTTACTTTAAAATTATTTATCTTTTCTTGAAGGTTAATAAAATATTTATAAATGTTTTTAATTAAAATGTAGAAGCCAAAGAACAACCAGCTCTATGTGAATCCCGCATTCATTTTGGTTGTCAGCTCTTAGCTTTTGGCCTGGACAAAACTTTTTGGAATAGGAGTATATTTTATTATCCCTAATGAATTTTTGTTTCATGTTATTTGAAAACAGTTATTTCACCATGACTTGTGAAATTTGCTTTTTTAAAAAAATCTTCAGCTTTATGAAAATATTGCACTTCTAAGCATATGTCACTAAGAGGAATCCTTCAAGGATTATATGTAGGAACTTTTAGTGTCCTGAAGTTCTTGTGCTTGAGACAAAGCTGTAGATAGCTTTTTCCAGCATTTCTGCTCTTTTTAGTTCTTCATCATGATGTCTTTTCAGTTCACCATCCTTGTTTTTCAGTTGATCATTAAGAAATTTGATCTCGCTTTCTTTTGCTGCTAATGATTCTCTATGCCTTGTTGTTTCTTCTGTCAATCTGTCTTCTAACTTTGACATTTTATCTCTTAGCTCCCCAGCATTCTTTCTCTCTGCTTCTAGTTCTAGCTTCAATCTGGTTGCTTCTTTATTATGCTCAAAGTCTTTCTGTTCCATCTGTTGCTTTAATGAGTCTAGTTGCCTTTTTTGTGATTCGCATTCTCTTGTACTATTAATAACTTGTGACTGAAGATCCGAGATTTGTGCAAGCTGTTTAGTACACTGAGTCTGAAGCTCATCTCTAGACGCTTGTATTAGATTAATTCGTTCTTCATATTGCTTTGATCTTATAATCTCATCTTGCTTCAGTTGATTTTTTACATTCATTAATTCTTCATCTCCTTGAAGCTTAATTGAAACAATCTCAGACTTCAAGCTACTCACTTCTCTCTCTAAAGAGTTTCGATGTTCTTCAATTTTTTGGATCTTTTCCCTTGTGCTCTGGCTGCTCTCTGACATTTTTTGATGAATTCCGTTCAATTCCTTCTCTAGCCTTTCTTTCGTACTCCTCAATTCATTTTGAAAATAATGGTCACTCTCTTTACTTTTGAGCGAAAAATCTGCACTCAGTTTATCTATCTCTCTTTCCAAATCATTGGTGTTCATTTGTAAGGATTTGTTTTTCCTTTCCAACTGATTTACTTTGGCCTCCAATTCTATATTTTTCTCCAGCACTTTGTTTAATTCTTTGTGGTGTTGCAGCTCTGAATTGGTTCTCTCCTCACGCTCATTATGAAGCTCCTTTTTAAGATTTTCACACAGGTGGTCAAGATCTTTGCATTTTTGATGAGCAAGTGAAAGCTTAGCTTCTGTTGCTGTCAGTTTGGCAGAGAGAGAATCAAAGGCATTTTTTCTCTCATCTAAAGTACTCTTTAGTTGATCAATCTTTTTCTGAGTAGTGCTGCAGTAAAGCTCATGCTCGGTGCGTTCTTTATCAATCTCATCTTTTAGTGAAAGCACCTAAAAAAGTAATTTAATATTAGATTATGTTATCTATTAAACAATTATAAAATTATTACAATGATAAAACTCAATAGAGTGAATATTTTGCACATTTTGTCATGAATTCACATTCAAAAGAATGGTTATTTAATAAATTCTGATTTTGTTTTGATTCGCTTGCTATGCTGTTTCCAGTTATGTTGATTAGCTTCTGTCCCTTGAGTCCATCATGCACTCAAATTACAAATCATTGTTGGGTTCATAAACAATAATTATAGAACATAGAAACTGAGATCAACCTAGTACATGGGAAGTACTTTTTAGCAGCGACCGTGGAGCATAATTTTAATTGGGGAGGGGGGGCTAACAACCTCCAAATCTAGGTACATCTAGGGGTTCGAGTGCAGGCCCTGCCCAAAATGTTTATGAAAACTGAGATCCTTGGAAATGTAATTCGTAGTGTTTTGAGGGGTATTTACAACATATTTATTGCATTGGCTATTGATATTTAAATAGCAAACAAGTTATTTAAAATATGGTGGCAAAATTATTGGGGGGTGGGGGTGCTCCATGGTCCCTGTCTAGTAATATAACTTATGGAATGTTTATAAACTGTTGCAATGACAGAAACCATGGTGACCTTTCTTTTCATCAAAAATTTAACTCAGTTGACAACTTTTTTAAACTAAATTCCAACCAAAAACCCAGACATCTATGAGTTACCATGGTAACCATAAAAGAAGCACAAGAAAAAAAAGTTTTTTATTTGCTGTTTGCTATTCAAACACAAAAAATTCAGATTGTGATTATTATGATTATATTTTTAAGAATCTACCTCTTTCATCTTAAGATTTTCAGCTTTTTCCAATTCCTTAGCCATCATTTCTGTTCTGTTTCTGTGTTCTTCATCTAGAATTTCTCGATCAGCATTCTGCTTGGTTGCCACGGAGACAGCTTTCAATATGTCTTGCGGTATGTTATTACCTACAATTGATGACAAAGAGAATAATTTGTGACACCATACATTAATAATGCACATTAACCATCAGCTATCGAGAAACAGCATAACATGCATTACAGTCTTCCATTAACAAAACCAGACTATCAAGTGAAATTAAATATAATTATCCAATAATGAAAGTTTTACGGGTTTCTATACATGCTCAGATTCAGGATTTTCCTGGATTCATGCGGTATCATTACAATACAAAATAGTACATTGAAATATACTGAAAGAGAAGTAAATAAATAGGATTTAGCAGGAATGTTGATTTTTGCTGTGGGAGAAAAAGCAAAGAAAGCTGACAAACCTGTTAATTCAATGCATGTGAGGGTTTTGTTGTATTTGAAAGCAGAAAGAAGCTCTCTTCCTCCCAGGATACCGATATTATTCCAGCGCAGATCAATGCCTTTCAACGTGCGATTTCTCTTCAAGGCAGCCGACAAAAGAGCAGCTCCTTCATGAGTGATCTGATTATTTCTCAAATCAAGAATCAACAGCACTTGGTTTAAAGCAAGACCCTCTGCTATAGCTGCTATTCCACTGTCCCATAAACCAAGAGAATTCCACTCCAACTGAAGACTATGAACACTGGTATTTCTTTTCAAAAACTGTCCTAGCACTTCGGCTCCTCCACTACGGATATTATTCCCCTTCAAATTCAAACTTGTCAAACACTTGTTTTGCGTCAGACCTAGAAGAATAAGTTTGCAGGACTCTTCACTGAGTAAACAATCTGCAAAGCTTATTTCTTTGAAGAACAAGTCGTCAGTAAGAGACGATGCAAGAGCGTGACAATCTTCAGGAGTCAGATTATACGAAGACAAGTCCAAAGTTCTGCTTCCCTCGCCGTATTCTCTGGAAACTTGGCTCATTACGCACTCTAGAGGGAATACTTGATGTTCCCGGCACATTCTCAAGTACCTTTTATGAAAGGATTCCATGTCTTTGCGGATACTTCAGGAAGGAAAACAAACAAAAAAAAAAGTTGGCAAAAAAACAACAAAAAGATAGACAACAAACGTGTTGGACGCTGAGTGGGGATACACAGCTGGCCAGAGCTTGCACTGGACAGAGGGCTCGGTTAGACACAGGGTGACCAACTCTTGAATATATAGTGAGAAAATTTCCCGTTTAGTTTCCACGTTCGCGGAAGTTTTACACGCCAAAATATCAAGAAAAGAACTTGATTTTGTGGATATCTCGGAAAGGAAGATACTACGAAAGGTAGAAATGGTTACTTATGCATTTGATGCACATATTTTTTACAGTTAGACACAGGGTGACCATTACAGTTAGAGACATCATATTTGGTAACTGTGACCAAATTACTGGTAGAAGTGTCGGTATGAGTGGGAAGACTTCAGATTAGAAAGCAAATCCAGTGGAGGTCAGTAAAAAATATTTTTTTTGGAAAGGTTTTGAATCATTGAATTTGGTTTTGAATTTGTTGTTCAACTCTTTTGCATTTGAAATATCTGATCTGGCTAAAACGTTTTGACAGACATCTCAAGAAAGGTTTAGTATAAAGACATTTTTCAAACCAGTTTTTTTATTGGGGCATGAGAAGCTAAGACATGGGCCGTCATGATTTAATAGTGATGACCCATAGGGCTATATCTAATTGCTGTGATATAAGCTAGTCATTAGTGTGCCAACCAGAAATCTGATTTACTGATGAAACAAAGCAACTAAGCAAAAACTATTTTGATAATGGTTGGCAAATTAACATCACAGTGCTAATGTTTGTAAAACCCACTTTTTAGGGTGCTCCGTGGCCCCTGAAATAGACAACTAAGGATGGCTGTGTATCTAGAAGGCTGGTAAGTAGCTAAGTATACATACACTACAACAGGCTTGCATTTGTTAGGGTTGGGGTATATTACCGGTCACTGCATTTGTGGGGAGGGAGTGCCAGCTAGTAAAATCATGCCACATATCAGAGATGTTACCAACCCCTCCCCTTTTTCTTTGACACAATGCAACCATATACCAATAGCAAATATTAGTTACATTCTATTGCCTTCAAATGATTTTTCCAAGTCAAGGCATGACATTCGGGTATTTTATAGCAAATATATAAAGACTGACCCAAAAGACACAATGATATTGTTTGAAGGCACAGGGGCTGTGGAGGGGGTGGGGCAGGGGGGCTACAGCCCCCACTTTTCCCATTTCCCATACTAGTCTCTTATATTTTCCAATCTTAGCCCTCCCCCCCCACTTTTTCCCATACTGGTCTCATATGTTTTCCAATCTTAGCCCCCCACACTTTTTAGGGTGTTCTGCCGCCCCTGAGGCAATGAGTATAATTCTAGTATCTGCTATTATCCCTCCTCTAGTAAAATCCCAGTGCCTTGGTTGGGTTATAGGATAGGGAATAAGTACTGGGATGAAAGATTTTTCTGTTTTTTAACCAATAGAGTTTTCAAATCTGTTTTCTTACCATGAAGTTTTCAATCGCCATCCCCCAACTCCAACACGCACACTTTTAGGGAGTCTCTAGCTCCAGAATACTAATATAATATGGGATAGGTAACAGAACAGTCTTATCATTTTTCACTCTCAAAGCACGTTCTCAGTATAACATATAGCAGGCTTTCATTTTAAGTTCCATTATGAGTATAGGACATTTCAATCTGCATTTTATATTTGTAGTTTTGAATTCCAAAGCACAAAGCAAAATTATTGCAACATCAGGTATTTGGGTTTAAAGGTATCTTCTTTTTTTATTTTCTTTATGAAATTTGATTTGAATTTGGACATTATGTGTATATAATGCAGCGAGCAAAAGTGAATGTGCATTTATTTACCTCAAGAATGCAATCCTTACAGCCAGAGCAGATTATATTTATAAATCTTGATATGAATATTCTGTGTGGATCATTGTGCACAAACGGCTATAGCCTGTGTAGTAGCCAAAAATGGATGGGGGGTTGGGGGCTGTAAGAAACCTTGACCCCCTCCCCATCACCATCTGTTTTGAGCTGCTACACAACCTATATATGACAAAGAGGACATAATGTCATGCTTATATAATAGACCTATATCACACAAGATTCACATCACAAGATATTTGATTGATCAGAAAAAAGAGTTTACTTTCAAATTTTCCATTTTTGCAACTAAACTTTTTTTTCAAAGATTGTAGACTGGCATTGCATACTATGTATTTCTTGACTGAGTGGGAGGGCCATACAGGAAAATATTTGGCTTGAGGTGATGCTGTATGGACTGAGCACAGCAAGGTCTGTACAAATAACCGAGAGCCAAATATTTTCCTGTACTGCCCGACCTAACTTAGTCGATAAGCATTTTATTATATGACCCTAAATAAAAAAGATATTTTAAAAGTTATGTCAAATTATGTCAATACAGTTGCAGGTTTTGAGCAGGGCCGTATGGATTCATACGGCCCTGCTTGCTCAAAGCCGTATGGCCCTGCTAATATCATTTTTAAGAGCATGTGCGCCCGGGCATATACAGGTCATATGATAAATATGTGTATAATTTATATATATAGGGCTGGCCATTATTGCTGTCCAACTTATCTTTTAAAAACTCTTTCAAATTTTTCAAAAATATTTATTTAAAAGAAAATGATTTCGTGTGAAAGATTCTGCATTAGAAAAGGGGATATTTTCTAGAAAACATTTTTCCGATAATGATTATTGATAGATGAATTTTAAGTTGCCTCTATCCTTACTGTATGTTGCTTTAATAAACAAATTTCCATTTTTGCTTTTCTTCATTCTTTTTACAAATTCCCATTTCAATATTAAATCCATCACCTAGAGTCAGGCACAAACCAGTTGATGCATGATAAAGAAGATTCTTGTTCTAAAAAACGAATAAAACAATAAAACAGTCTGAGATATTAATTAATTATCAGTCGTTATTCAATAGCACGGCGAACAGATTTTAAAAATAACTTTAAGACTCAGACAAACATTACATTCAGTTTAACATTATCATATTGTTAAACGAACTGATTTTGTTTTTTGACTTAAAGTTAGAATAATAACCTTATCATTGACAACCAATGATCTACTGCAATAAAATAACATGAATTTTTTCTGCTGAAAGTAAATTTTAAGTTTGTTTGTCTGAGTTTTCCCTTTGTCTTCAGTTTTAAGACATATATTTATTATATAAATTAATAATTTCCATGGAAACTGTTGTCATGAAAAAAAAAAACTTAAACATTTTAAAATTAAAAAATCTAAACCAATTCTTTTATTGTTGTCATTTAGTTTGATTAAAAAATCTTTGATTCCAAGATTAGATGTGATGGTCACTGTTTGCATTTTTGGACAAAATTGCCTCACTTCATTCCAGTTTACAGTTTTTTTGATAGCCATCATCACATTTCACAAACAAACTATGTATTGTGACTCCTGTAACCACTGTGCCCTTTCTGGGTTTCCTGTGGTGAAAAGCAAGGGGCCAGTATATATATGAACTAAGGTTTTAATATTATTGATATTACCTTCATATACTTCCATTCCTGATCTCCTCCCTGGCCATGGCATTTCATAATCCTGATACTTTTCTTAACTCGTACAATGGAAGCCTCCAAACACAACAAGCCATCAAGTTTTAGTTCTCTGTCTTCATTAAATGACCAATACTACGTACAGAATAACAAGCTTTTAGTAAACACATATAAAAATTTATGTTTTGGGCCTCAGTACTGTGAGTCATATATCTGTGAATCAAAACCACAAATTTAATTATTGTTAAATTGCAGCTATTTTGTACAATAAAATAGTAACTACATGTATCGCTGGAGCAGAACATTAGGAATGAAAGCAAATTCATACCTAGATTGATTCATTTCTGTTTATTCCATGACTGAGTGAATTCATCAACTAAGTAGTTATACTGTACTATACAGACGTTATACTGTACCTTAGAATTAATTTCATCACAGTTATGAAGCACCACCTGTGCTCTTTTCTGACTTGACTGGCCAGGACTGTCCAAACAGTATCCTTGCCGTCCAATTGACTGCAACTAAAAACAGTTAAATCCAATTTACAAACAGTATTCAAGCATACTATGACAGAACATCAAACTTTAACTCCCCCCATTTAGTGTAGTTAGCCCCAACCTCTACAGCTGTACATGAACACACAAACAGCAATTATTAACATGTACCACAGGCTGCATTGGGAGTGAGGGGGGGGGGGGGCAAAGTTTGACTAAAGCTGTAGATATAGCAAGAGACACTAAATGATGAAATGTGTATGTGTGTAGTTGGTGGGAAAGTGGTGCATTACCCCCCCTTTGACCAAGAGGTCTTGCTTCCCTCTGGTTTCAGACAGAATTTTAAAATGATATGATCAAGACAAATGTCTAATGTTTGGCACTAATTTGTAGGCTTGTGGCACAAGCGAACAGTAATAAATTTTACATATTATTTTATTGATACTTGAATATAATGCCAATGATGACATACTTACATAATATGACAAGTACAGGTGATAAGAATTTAGTACCTGGATCACTCATCCCTGCCCTTCAAAAAACCAAGATCTACTCTTATAGACTGAAGTATAGACAATTATTTGGGACTGGTCATTATTTATCGAGAGGGGGGGCTGGTGCAAATAGGGGGTGGGTCAGCATTTTTTATGCATGGGTTTAAGCAAAAATCATGCTTAAAGGAGAGGGGGCGTCAGCAAAAATCAAGCGTAGCATATTTAATATTGCAACAGCCTCTCCCCTTGATAAAAAATGACCAGTCCCTTTAATCTGCAGATGAATTAATAATAATTCTTGTCAATTAAATTCTACCTTTCCTTTCCATACAGTAGCTGGATTCCTCCTTTGTGGAAGATGGACTATCTTTTCAGATCTTTTATTAGGAAACAACATCTCTGGGTAGATATTTTCTAAATACCACTTGAAAGACTTGCAATTAAGTCTTTTCCTCAGGTTTAATCTACTTGTTATGTTACCAAATGATTTTCCAATTAGATCTTTGCGGACATCATAAAAGTACTTCTTGTATTCATCCAACCACACTTCGGCAAGTCGTATGGAGTTTTGAGCCATTGTGTCTCCTTTTGAGTCTGAACCATATGGTCTTCGACGGCGAAAAATATGACCAACACGAGAACATGGAATTATTTCCAATTGCCCTCCACACATCCATATCTTTAAGAATAAAGACCAACCAGGATTATTAACTTAAGAAAAAGTTGAAGTACAGTAGTAGTAAGTGCACTTGTCAAGCACTGCTTTGAACAGCAACCCAGCTGTCCATATAGACGCTTCTATTTTCATTACTACTAAATTAACCTGCCTAGTATATATATGGACATTCTGCTAGCGTTAAGATTTTGTATCCAAGGTATTGCAGAATCAAAAACTCTAATAATTAATGATTTTCAATAACATGCAGGTAACTTAAGGTGGCTGGACCCCCTCACGCTTGACCGCTACCTTCCACTTTTGGAACGCTAGTGCATAAACGTCTTTTATCCGATTGCAAATCTTTTTTGCACATAAGTCACATAAAGATTGAATTAATATTTGATGCAATTTTTAGTGAGATCGGACGTCATAACACGTGATTTTGATGAAATATTTGATTTCATTTAGAAAATAAATTTAGCCTTGCAGAGCGTTCAACACTAAAATGCTTTGTACCACATAATTATGTACTGGATGCCTCCATTTGTGGGGATTTTTGAAAAAATCTATCTAGCTAATAATAAGATATTTGAGATTATTTAAATATAGTGCATAATCTACTTCAAAACTAAACAATGGATTTCATACGGCCGAAATTAATATT
>NW_022261666.1:72300-92164 GCF_009602425.1 Actinia tenebrosa | reverse complement strand
TCCCAACGATTTGATGCTCTGGGAATTCTATTGTTTGCTAATGATCATAACACCACATTCTTTCGCACCATGCATGGCTCGCTTCTTTCTTGAAGTTTTAATTTGAGGCATGTTCGCCGATTCTATTCACTCACGCTGACAAAGTACATCATGACAAACCTCCCACGTTTGAATAAAAAAAACAACTGCATTTGTTACCAAACTTTGGGGGTAAATCGGAAAGCAGCCAAGCAAGTATGAAATCCATTGTTTAGTTTTGAAGTAGATTATGCACTATATTTAAATAATCTCAAATATCTTATTATTAGCTAGATAGATTTTTTCAAAAATCCCCACAAATGGAGGCATCCAGTATATAATTATGTGGTACGAAGCATTTTAGTGTTGAACGCTCTGCAAGGCTAAATTTATTTTCTAAACGAAATCAAATATTTCATCAAAATCACGTGTTATGACGTCCGATCTCACTAAAAATTGCATCAAATATTAATTCAATCTTTATGTGACTTATGTGCAAAAAAGATTTGCAATCGGATAAAAGACGTTTATGCACTAGCGTTCCAAAAGTGGAAGGTAGCGGTCAAGCGTGAGGGGGTCCAGCCACCTTAACTGCAACTTACTCTGAATGAAATTTCTAAATTTTCTGCTCCCCAGATTTCCATGCCTGGATCATAGTCACCAAGATAGTGAAAATACTCTTTGTCAATAGCAAAAAGACCACCAGCCATGGTAGGAGACCTAGAGTTTAAAGGTTAATCACATGTAAGTTAATTATTAGCTACAGTAAGCTCTCTCTTAGAAAGCATGCCAGTTCCATGACAGACTGCATGGCGCATGCACAATCACTTCACACATTGCAGTAATAACTTAACCAACTGCTTATTACAACTACTTATTATACTCATGTCGTACAATAGCCATTGAGTCATATATCAATACAACATGACTTTGTCAATTTCTCCTTCCAACTGCATGACCTCTGTCTGCAGATGGATCTATTAATGAGGGATTAGTTATTATTTGGGACAAATGCAACCCTCAGCAAGGGAGAAATCAGGGAATCCAGGGTGCTGTGCCTGTAACCCTTCTTTTCCATTCGAAGCAAAATGCTTTTTTGAAGTGATGACCTTTTGAATTGGTGGGGAGTGACTATATCCCCTTATGGAAAATCCTGGATCTCCATATTTCTCTGCTGTGATTCACATCTTAAGGCACACACACACATTTTGCTTAAAGGAAAATTAAAATTGCTATAGCTTTTATGCTCTTACCTAATAGGCTTTACATGGTCTTCAGAGCTTTTGAATGACGCTGGTGACAGTTGGTCCCAAGAAAAATGAAGGCCCCAGTTAAATCCTCCTCTCACTGCTGGAGATGCTTTATATTCAAATGTATCGGCACTTATAATATCAATTACTGGACAAACAACAGTGTGACGGTCCAACTTGATACGCTCCAGCAAAGGTGGCAACCAGTTGACATTTACTTCACAGTGACTATCTAAAAATACCAAAACTTGTCCTAGAGCTGCATTCGCTCCAATCATTCTTCCACGTATGAGTCCCTCTCTTTTTTTAGCTCTAATAATTCTAATTTTTGGGTAATTTGAAATATAATTGTCAAGCTCATGCTTCAAGTATGTAATATCACTAAAATCATCGACTAAAATTATTTCCTGTAAGTATTCTGATGTTCTGTCTAGCACACTGTGTAATGTTCTAAGCAGGACAGTCCAAGCTTCATTGTGAAAACAAATAATGATGCTTGCGAATGGGAGATCTGGTGAATATGTTTTTAATTGACACCTGTAGGAAATTAAAATAAAGTAATCACAATTCTGCTGTAAATAAGGTTGAAAAATTTAAATATTTCAAAAAAGATTATATCATACCCCAATAGAGTAGACTGTTAACAGTTCCTCTTTTCACTCCTTACTTAGTTGAGTCGAGTTTTTACCTGACTTGGTCAAGCAGAGAGGGAGGAAAAGTGAGCACATGGGGGGGAAAAACTTGACTCAACTGAGTTTTAGGAGGGAAAGAGAAGTCAAGGATAATATTTATGCACACACTATCACAAACTATAAAATCAAAACTCACAGCTGTACCTCTGAAGATACCTGAGGATATTCTCCCTTTCCCAGGAAAATATATACTTAATTTACTTTCAAAGTTGAAATCTAGTTAAGGGACAGGTGAACTGCTAAGGTGAGAGTAAAAGGTGTTTTTGAATAGAACATCTTTTAAAATGCCAATAAGAAAATTACCATCGCCTTGGAGTGTTGTAAATGTAATGCAGCAGGAAACAATGACTTTGAATTATGCAGACCCTCTCTGAATAAATATGCACACCATAATTAGTGCCCTTGGGTCAGCATGAAAATCCGTTCAAATCCTATCAAGACTGTGTAACTATAAATTTCCTCTATTGAATTTTTATGTACTTTATTTATATATCATGAAAAACTCTCTTTGATCAATCCAATAATTAGACTCACCGTTCGTGCCTAGTGTCCTTGATTTGACGGTGCAATCCAAGCCGTTTACTAATCAAGAGATTGAACGCATGTTTCGTATATCCATGCTCTATCAACTTTGAATCCTCGTTATTCAGAACAATTCCCACTTCATTAACATCTTGATCATTGTCGGAACCTCCGACAGAATCGGAAATGTGGCTCTCATCATCGAAATCGTTTAAGACTTTAGACTTCATGTCTCCGGAGAAAAATAGCGTCATAAGATTGAGTATCGTCCAAATGAAAATTACCAAGAACAAGCAGAGACAAATATAGCGTTGACATAATTTCATTCTCATAATTGCAATCTGCTTTTGGAGATACAGTAGCATTGAAGCTGCAGGCTATTAAGATGACAAATATAATATAATAAACAGAATGTGTATTGATTTTGTTTATCCACACGTACATCTACACCATAACGTGCTCCAAAGAAGAGAAGAAAACATTTCTCAGTCATAAGCTAATGAGCTCGATAATCCTTTGATTTAAGAAGTTTTCAATGATAATCAGGACTTCACTGGTGTTTTGATTCTGCAGATGTACGGTACACGTACATGAAAATCCGAGGACAAAACATGCTGTGTGCACTGGATTGGCTTCTCTGCATGATGGCTGCACCCCTTTGCGAAGAAAGGTCAGACTTTGCACTGCATGAGATGAAAATCTCAAATCAAAACAGAAAGAGCGCTTGTTTATTACAGTCTACGAGGTCCAACATATAACAATGGGGAAAACCAAGTCGATGAGTGGCTTCTTGATTATATGTTAATCTGTTGTAAAGGTAAAAAGGAATACGATTTATTTGCATTTCAAAACAAACGCATTCTAACCACGTACTAAAATCACATTGGCCGTCCTATATATGTCCCTTCAGGACTATTAAGATAACAAATTCAAAAATAAGAGCTAGATCATGAGTGCAAATAGAAAATACTTGAACATTACGAGCAAAACGTGTGTATAAACCATAATAGTAAACATGAAAAAAAGAAGCTTCAATGCACTTTAAATCGTTCTCTACCGTACCGAAAGGGACGATCAAAAGAAGCGTCTAAAATACTATGAATCGCTAGTATATTTTAACTTTAATCATGCCTGTAAGATGGAAAGTGCCTAAAGCCATTTTTTAACGATATTACGTGACGCTGGAAACCTACAAATAAAATTTTAGGCCACAACCAGAGAAATCAATGAAGTCAGCAAATATTCACGTGAGCATGTTTCTGTTGTTGTAAATTTAAATGAAGAACTAATTTAATTTTAAAGCACTGATAATGCTTTTGGATAACACAGGCCTCAAATACAAACCTTGCTTTCCTTTGGTGATCGCTTGATTTAATTTCCAATTCGAAATGCAGAGAAAAGTGCGGATCAAAAAAAATTTTCCCCAAGATAGAAAAGCACCTACTTAGGCCACCATCCAATCTGGCGCGTGTGGAATCTAACATAATATATATTGGTTCGCGTGATTAGCCAATCAGCGAAGCGAATACGAAAAACCCGAGCGCTTTCCCGAGGACTATTTTTATCTCCGTTTTTGGTTCGGAGACATTCGTATGTTACTCGGGAAAAATCGGGAATCACATGTCTAGAAAAGTCGGAAAGCCGCTCACTTCATTCTCCTTGGCCGCCATGTTTCTGCAAGGATTACGGAGTGTAACCAGGACTGGCCTAAAACCTGGACAAGTTACACGATTCTTAAGACAAAGTCAACGTCTAACACTCCCGGCAGCTTACCAACTATGTAAGTGTAATTTTTTTGCAATTTCTTTGCTTGAATTAAGTGGATTTGAGTGATATTTTAGTTGAAGGAGTTGGACACGTTGGATGCCGGGTCACATGTGTGCACACTCGTACGTCCTCATTTTTGCCAATAGGCTGCTTAAATTTTAATGTTTCTATAAACTAGACCTTCCTTTGTACCTTAGGATTGTATTGCCTTAGTACTGGGAATATTATATAAGTGAAATATTGGTTTTAACTGTATTTTTTCACGGCTTTAGGTAACCGTCGATATGTCTCCACTCACAAACCAGTTTCGGCAGCAGCGGCCGCGCAAGCAAGTCCAAAAGCATCTACTCCTAGTGCCACCCAACCTGGTGCAGTCGGAAAAGTTGTAGCTGTAATTGGTGCTGTTGTAGACGTACAGTTTGAAGATGGTCTTCCACCCATTCTCAATGCTTTAGAAGTTGAAAACAGGAGCCCCCGTTTGATTCTTGAAGTAGCTCAACATCTTGGTAAGGATCTCTGATGTACCTAAATGAAAGCTATTTTACTTCATTTGCAAAATGTTCAAAATAAGTTTGAAATGAGAATATTGATTTAAATTTTCATTAACTTTCCCACTTTTTCAAAGTTTCTCAAAAAACAAGTGTTGAAAGTTCATCTTTCCTTTAGATAAAGTGGTAATGGCTTATAAATTCATGATAAAATAAAATGAATTAATATTTGTTGCTCCAAGGGACAGCATATACCCAAATTACATACTAGAGATCAATCCTTTTCTATAATTGGAATTTTCAGAGATTTCCTTCACGACAAACTCCCTTTACCATAGTGCAAAATATCAGCCAATCAGAAGACTGATAGCCATCAGTGCTTTCCATCAGGCACCAGGCACAGTCACACTCCATACTGTAGTGTTTGTTACTAATTGCGCTTTGTGCAGCATGAAGTGTAGGAATGAAGACTGATAGCCATCAGTGCTTTCCAGATTTTCTGATTTTAAAGCATCTAATCTCATTTTTATTTAGTTTTGATGTGGTAGCTTTTTTGTTTACAGCAATATCTTAATTTTTATCAACTACACACATCCAATGGCCTCATCTTTTCCCATGAAACTAGTAAAAGAAAAGATAATCAATCATACTTCTACTTTGATGTGAAACACTTAGTACCTTTAACTTGTACAATTGTATATGTTTTTAATTTTTTTGTGTACATTTTCTTTTAATAAGGGTAATAAGGATATAATGACCTTTGCAAGCATAATAAATGGCCTGTTTTCAAACAAAAATGAATCTAAGAAGCTAACTAGTGATGATGTTGTAGGTGAAAAGACTGTACGTACTATTGCTATGGATGGTACAGAAGGTCTTGTGCGTGGTAATAAATGCATAGATAGTGGTGGACCAATTACAATTCCAGTAGGACCTGAAACATTAGGAAGAATTATTAATGTTATTGGTGAACCTATTGATGAAAGAGGTCCCATTCCAACTGACAAGTAAGTCAATGGACTAGTTTAATTATACAGTGGCCATCTTGAATCGCAAGGCATTATGGGGTGTTCAGGGGGCAAATAAAGCTTTCTTACAGTAATGATGTCAATTGATATTAATGGCACATCACAAGAGAACACAGCACATTGATCACCCTTACCCATAAAAGGAAGAGAAACAAAACAAAACTTTATGTATTTTCCATCATCTTTGTTTTGCCCCCTCGCAAGATGGCTGCTCTATCATCAAAGTACATCAATTCTACTCATACTTTAATTTTGTAACATTCAGTAAGCCAAAACCTTTTCTTAAATAGTCTATAGTATTGGTTGTTAAGCCCTGCTTTATTGGCAAATCAGAATACAGATTATTTAGCATATTCTGAAAGTTTTTCGGCATTTATCTTGTAGGCGAGCTGCTATTCATGCTGAAGCTCCAAGCTTTGTAGATATGGGTACAGAACAGGAGATTCTTGAAACTGGAATCAAAGTTGTAGACCTTCTTGCACCTTACGTAAAGGGAGGAAAGATCGGTATGTAAAACTCAGTCACCTAATTTGATTGAAACTCAACAATAATTATTCTAGTCAATGAATACTTGATTTTTAGTCTGATTATTGATTTCTTTCTTCAGGATTGTTTGGAGGTGCTGGTGTAGGCAAAACTGTACTTATTATGGAGTTGATCAACAATGTTGCCAAGGCTCATGGTGGTTATTCAGTGTTTGCTGGTGTTGGTGAAAGAACACGTGAAGGCAATGACTTGTATCATGAGATGATCATGTCAGGTGTCATCAACCTTAAGGACAAGAGCTCTAAGGTATTTTTACATTATTTTCCTTTAGTCTTTTAGAATTTTATTTCTGATTTAAACAGTGTTGAAAAATACTGATATCACAATTTGGTTTCTCTAGGTGGCACTTGTGTACGGACAGATGAATGAGCCCCCAGGTGCTCGTGCCAGAGTGGCCCTTTCAGGTCTGACTGTTGCTGAATATTTCCGTGATGCTGAAGGCCAAGATGTGTTGTTGTTTATTGACAACATCTTCCGTTTCACCCAGGCTGGTTCTGAGGTTTGTGAAACATACTTAGCAAAATAATTTAAAGTTTATTAAATTTAAAGTTACAGAACATTTAAGTTTATTGAAGTTACAGAACAAAGGTTTGTGATAAGTGTGTGGCTTGTCGTTTAGGTATCAGCTTTGCTTGGTCGTATTCCATCTGCTGTAGGATACCAACCTACTCTTGCCACTGACATGGGTACTATGCAAGAAAGAATTACCACCACAAAGAAGGGATCCATCACCTCAGTACAGGTATGTGTTCAGCAAAATGTGAGGTATTGTTAGTTTTAGTTTTTGAGGCAGACACCATGATGCTAATGTACATGTACCTACCTATATATGTGATGCAAAATTTTAATTTTAATTGCATCTGATTCATTATGTAACATGATATTCCAAGTACTAAGGCTGCGTTCATGATGTATGTCAGAGAGGGTGCAGGTGAAGTCTTTAAATGACAAAAAAAAAACTCCCCCATTTTACTGGTAAATATTTTTCCAATCCCCCCTAAATTTCACCTGCCCCTCTGCCATACATTATGAACGCAGCCTAAGTGAATGTTTAACATATTTTCTTTCTTTCAGGCTATCTATGTACCAGCTGATGACTTGACTGATCCTGCTCCAGCCACCACTTTTGCTCACTTGGATGCCACAACTGTCTTGTCACGTGGTATTGCTGAGTTGGGTATTTATCCTGCTGTAGATCCTCTAGATTCCATTTCTCGTATTATGGACCCAAATATTGTAGGAGGTGAACACTATGAAACTGCACGAGGTGTACAGAAGATTCTTCAGGTAAACTAAAAGCACTCATCCCTTTCTGTATTCTCCATCTCACACCTGGCTAATATAGCTGGACAATATGGCTTATTTATAATACTTTAGATTTTACTCATCAAATCTTATCATTCCTGGCATTAACTGACCATTACTTCAATGCTCTACAACAGCTCTAACTTTATTATATCACATTTCAGGACTACAAGTCTCTACAAGATATTATTGCCATCTTGGGTATGGATGAGTTGTCTGAAGATGACAAACTCACAGTTTCCCGTGCCCGTAAGATCCAAAAATTCCTTTCGCAACCTTTTGTGACAGCTGAGGTATTCACTGGACATCAAGGAAAGCTTGTACCCCTTAAGGTATGTAAGAACTGTTCAATTTTTTGAATCATTGTTGAATTTCATCATTTATTTTGATGTCTCTGGTTTGAACTAAATATGATTTCTTATATTTTACATTTATTGGATTTTGTTGACCAGGATAGTTGTTAGGTGAGATAAACTAACATATTGAAATTCTTTTTTTAAAGGAAACAATTTCTGGCTTTCAGAAAATCTTAAGAGGTAGGTATAGGTGCTCAAAAATACTGTTTCCTTGTGCAATTTGTGGTGATATTTTGTTATTGTTAGATTTTTTCATTGTTTGTCTTACTTCTCGTATGTCATTCTTAAGGTGAAATGGACCATCTTCCTGAGGTTGCTTTCTACATGGTAGGAGACATCAACGAGGCTGTTGCCAAAGCTGAAAGGCTTGCCGAAGAAGCCAGCTAAACTGCGTACATGTGAATGTCCTACTATTTTTTCGTACACTCTCTTTGTATGCGGATGTTTGAAACCTTATGGTTGAGAAGTGAGAAATTTGTGATCATTGAATCTGCAGTTGCTTTGCCAAACTGACAGTTTTATTTCTAGGTGTTTATTGGAAAACAATAAAAATAATAAATCTTTGGTGAATTGACTTGGGGATTTTATATATACAGTACTTCCATAAACTACTTTACTGTAAATTATATGCATACATGTAGGACTTTGTGTTTCGAAGAAATGGTATGTTTTCTAAAAATTTGTTTTGGAGTCCTATTAAAGACTGTTGAATTTTTCCAGTTTTTGCGCTAAAAGTTTCGTGGTTACCAAATTTCAGTTGCGAATATCTCGATAATTACTGACAGCACCAAGTTTCAACTTGGTCTATTAATAAAATTCTGATCCTGATTATCCGCAAATGAATTAAAAACTAGGTGGTCACGTTAGCCTCGAAAATTTAGTTCTTTCTTTTGAAATGAAATTGTTTCAAAGCAGATATCTGAATATAAAAGCCATAAGAATAGAATTCTGTAAAAAGTGAAGGCATGCACTTTATTCTTTTTTTTTTTTTTTTCGATCAAGTGATTAAACCATGAAAATTTCGTTCAAGCTGAAGATTGCGATCTGCGGGCTGCCTGTGGTGTGGGAAAACATGGTCCAAGGCCATGTATATCCAGTTTTAGTTAACGATCTATGATCTCTTTGTTGTTTGGCTTTCGATTTAGTAAATTATCAACTTGTCACTTCCATTTCTCATTATCAGTATTAGTCTCTTCTCATTGGTTAATAAAGGCCGTAGATCTCTTCAACCATGAAGACCCTGCCAAGCACTCCGCTAACGACTAAAGCGATTTCTCTGATTACGACCAAAGATAATTGCACTAAAATGCGGACTCTCAGGTGATCAAATTTCTAGTTTCTCCAATACACTCAATTACGCCTCTGCCAGCTGACACAACGTTAGTGCACGCGAAACGCTCAGCTACTGTTAACAACTGCTAAAATAGACACCAGCAGTTTGTGTCCCTGATAAAAGGAAAAATTTCTCAAAAACGTTCACAAATATTACAAAAACTCCCATAAATGAAGACTTTATGGATGTACCTTGGCTTGGTGGGTTGTGTCGTACTACTGACAGGTCCAATCCAATCTCTAGACCTTGATGAACTTTCCTTGTAAGTGAACAGTATATGTTCTATATTTTCTTTACTGTACTACTCTGTTTTATATGTTGTCTGATTCTTGCACACTATTCATATTTTTTCTTTCTGTTTCTATTATGTTTTGTTGTAAAAACCATTACAATTGTCCTAGACACAAAGCCAGTTAATAGAATATAAATTTATGCTCTTACGCAACCACACATTTTTGGTGAAAAATGGATTGGAAAAATGATATATTTTTTAAAATTTTGCTTTCGGAGAATTACGAAATTACGCGTAAAAATAGAAAAGGTGTGGGATTATTCGGTATCTTTTGGCATCCCTTCCGCCTTTTATCACAGATATTTGACTACAGAAGTCATAAGTTCTCTTGTTTCTTTACATTGATCTCTAAATGAGTCTGAAACCTTAAAACAAGTGTTTACTGATGTTTGTAAATGGAAGGGCACACTTTTCGTCTCAGCTGTTTAAACGCTCAAGTACTTTAATGTATTTATGGAATGGTATTGTTTTTAGATAAATATTAGAGATTCATAACGCTAATTTTAAACTTTCAACTACCCACAAGAAATGATACCCTTAAGAAAGATTTCTTCTTTAAATAATTAATGCCTTCAAAGCCTTTTTTGTTTTTCAAGAACGTTAACTTGAACTTATGATTCATTATTGTTCTTTTTTTGTTGTTGTTGCTGTTACACGATACATCGCATATTCAGATCTTCGTTTGCATGTATGGTTTTAAGAATGTTGTATTTTCTTGTCTTGTATCTCTTTCCATGCAAGAGGTTCGTAGAGAAAATAGTTTAATTCAGTTTTTTCGATCTCCCTCACAAGTTTGCGTATCGAAAAAACACTTTTTACGATATCCTGGCGATATCCTGGCGTCGCGGTGTCGACCCAAGCGCAAAAAACTGGGGAAAAATTAGGTTTTTAAAAAGTAAGCTTGGTGATCCCTTCACTCGTAGTATGCGCCGATTTTGAGACTTCTTCTGGCACGTTCCAATGAATGTTGAATCAAAGTCAATATAATTGTCAATTAACGGAATTATCCGACTGCACAATGCAAAGTCGTGAGGTTGTAGCATGACATTATTGAATCTCATCGGTGTCGTCGACATGGCCATACAGAGACTCATAGGGGCGTGGTCAGGTAGGGTTCGCTTCTCGTGATCGATCCTGAATTAGAGATATAAAAAAAACAAGATATTACTAAGTATTGAAATTCAATGTTTCTGAGAAATAGTCTCCACAGTTTTCTGCGCCATTTTGAAAGGTTACCGTTTCTGTGCATCGAAGCGAGAATGGCGGTCACCATGCAATGATAGAGCCGTTCAGATCTATGCAAAATTTTGTTTCGTTATTCTTGGAGTGCAACCACATGACTCATAATGCCTTGAGATATATATAACAATAAAACAGCCGCTAGGAATGGCTTTGCTATCAACCAACATGGCGGCCATGACGTAACATGCACTCCAAGAATTAATAAAGGCTAAAAATAGGTAAGAAAAAGCTAACGAGGAATTGTTATCCACAACCAGCACGTGAGCTATGGCATAACATACAACCCAAGAATTGTTGCGGGAAGCTGAGAATAAACCCGAGAAAGACCCTCGCTCGTAGCACAGGTGGTGCAATGTACTAAACAACTACTCACATATAGTGGGTTAAGAGAACTAGCGGGGTAGAGGCCGCTCAAAAGCTGATTTTTAATGAAGGTTTGATTGTGTTCCGTTAATGTATTTGCTTTTAGACTTGACGATCTTGAGTCTCTGGCAAAAGCGGCACCTTCAGAGAACAATGGCAAACAGAATCACTTGTGTTCGTTTCGTCAACCATACAGACGATGGCGGGAAAAGCAATATTATAGAAGAGTGTTAAAGGCTTTTCAAGTACCATGTCTGACACATGGAGTCAAGAAACCACTTGGAAAGTGTACAAGATACAGGTAAACATGTAGTACTAGAAGCATCAATTAATGTTGGAAAATAAAACTATGAAGGAAAATAAAGTGGATGGCAAGTAATGAATACTAAAGTCAGAAAAAGAAAGAAAAAAAGTAAAAAATTTCAAAGGGAACGTTGAGAAAGCCAAGAGAACAAAACAGCAAGAGCAATGATTAAAAAAAAAAAAAACGAAAAAAAACCTGAGACATACAAATGCATCCAGCATGGCGGCATTCTGACGTCACGTGGGAACGCTAAGAATAGATTGGGAGACTGTCTGAAAGTTTTTATTGCAAAAAGCTTTTGCTGTTATTCATATATTGAAAGTTTGAACCATCTTTATTTGTTCTGTTCATAGACATCCACACAGCCGTCGGAAACATTACTTAAATTAATTTCTTTCGTATAAACTCATGACATTACAGTTCGCAAGCAATCGTGATATAAGTGTGATATCAAATTATGAGGCAATGACTCTTGGGACTCGGTTTCGCTGATGACTGGGTCTCTTACTGTTGGCGTGACGACAGTGACGTGACTTGGCGTGATGATCATCACTGATCAAATAAGACGTTTGCATGATGGCGTCATTGACCTCTACTACCAGACGCACTTTGCACACTTTCTTTTGTTTAGTTAATTAGCGCCAATTGTCTCAATATTATCATGAGGGAGTACAAGTTTAAATATGTCAGAAAATTCGCGAAGCATTATGGTAGTTGGAGTCGAATGACGCCATCAAGCAAACGTCCTATATTGATAGTGAGTGACTGTTGTGACACGATGACCGTGACTCATCACTGATCGTGGCCGAATATGATAAACGTGACATCCAACCATTTTCTCGTCTTTCTGATTTGAACCCAAAGATTTGTTCACGAGCCCGCCAAACGTCATATAACGGGGACAGCTTTTCGTATAGTCAAGAAATGCTGCAATGGATGGAAAGGAAAATTGTGCTCAGAAAGTAAGTAAAAAAATTAAACGTGCAACAACCGCGAGAAACTTGTATTCAGTTTGTTGAGGATCGATGTCGCAAACTGAGAAAGTATTGCTTTTTTCCAGTCTGATCTTCTAAACTCTATCCTAACTCACATAGCTTCAAAATATTTGTGACACATAACTCTAAGTACATGAATTACACTTGCCTGAAAGCAGTGGCGTAGCGAGGTCTCGGTCATAGGGGGTCAATGTACCATTTTCCCGCCAAGAAACGCGTACACGAGTTTCATCTTTAGAGATTTTCCCGCCATATCCATAAGTTCACTGCCACTGCTGTGAAACGGCACCACCACGATAAGCCATCTTTCGAACCAAGCAGTGCGCGAG
This sequence comes from Actinia tenebrosa, assembly GCF_009602425.1. The sequence goes on along the minus strand of NW_022261666.1, from coordinate 79,334 downwards.
ATTACTGTTCAGTCCATGGAAAAGCTCATTATAGTCCCGTCACAGACACGGCACGGCACGTCTGTACCGCTGTGAGTCACACTTTAAAACTATTGACTGTTACTTCGGGTTAATAGGGGTGGATTCATATGATACTAATGAAAGAAGACAGGCTGATCAACCTAGACCAGGACAATGTCCTGTACCACCAACCAACACATCAGGAACCGCCTGTACAAGAAACTGCACACGAGATGATGACTGCCGTAAGAACATGAAGTGCTGCCCTACGACATGTGGAGGATTGCAGTGTATGCTACCTACCTTATCTATCTCTAACCACAGTAGAATATATGGTAAGTACATCACTGGTTGTATTGGGTTTTGTTTTAACTTGCGATTAATTTGGTTAGCACATTTCCAAACCACCTGTCATTCCCTTGAGTATCTTTTCTTTGTTTAAAGTTTGCGCATSAGAAGACACATGAATATGGATACAAGTCAAACATAGATTCTTATTCTCAAGAGAATGACAAGTGGTCTGAAATGAGAAAATAACTAAGTACACTCTATTGTAAGCTAAAGAGCTATGTGTATTGCGATTATGCATCAGTGATATATCATGATAGTTTTAAGGTTTTGTTCATTTGTCTAGTACTTCCTCCTTTTATGAGAAAAGTTCCTTCACATGCTAGAGAATGACCTAATTGTTAAAGAATACTAGAATTATCAATACTTTGTTTCCTATTTAGTAACCTGCACTCCTCCTTGCTTGAATGGTGGAAGCTGTGTTACTAAAAACGTCTGTTTGTGTCCAGCCCATTACGATGGTCCTTTTTGTCAATACAGTAAGTAGGTTTAGATAACGATAGAGCAGTTTGTATGACTATGAAGCTCTAGCAATAGACGTACAGTGCCGCACCGTGCACGTGCCGTACCGCGCTCAGTAGTAATTTTGCGCACTATGATTACATCAGATGAATAGTTAGTTCCACTCCGTGCCCATTCTGTGCGAGAATCCTTAACGAGAACTGGGTATGCTAACCGCGTAGGATGAGCAAATTATATCCAACGTTATTGGTCGAGTATGGAGAGGATAGATTTGGTCGAGTATGGAAAGGACTAGGGCTGTAGTAAGTGTGAATTAGCTCATTATGTCTCAGGTCATGGGAACGAGTGGCATGAGCGCAAGGAGTAATAATAAAATTTCGTAAGGAAACTTTGCGTGACAGTCCATATAAAAAACGTTTGCGTCGGAGACTATAGCAGTGGCGCATCCAGAACGATTTCCGAAACCCCTGCGTTCCGCCCTCGCGCATTCATTTTATTTGGCTTTTGCTTGTAGCACTGATCAAAGCTTCATCAAAACCGTCGACAGTCTCATCAACGAGTGGTAGGTACTTTAAAAAGTCACGCATCTTAGTATACTTATTTTGAAATTCAAGGGGACCAAAAAAGGCATATAAGTTAAAGTAGAGATCCACGGCCTTCTTAGTACGTGGTCCGAAGTTCTACCCCATGAAAGTACTTCCCTTTCTTCCTTCAACTGATAGTCTTGAAACAGAATATGGATGGTGAGGAGAACGAGATAACGCGTGCACCCTCGGAGTCCTGAGAGTACTCTTCGCGATCAAGGAGTTATAAAGAGGCTTTGCACCATCACGTGGTGGCAGCCATGACAGGAGGCAGGAACAATCGAATCCGGTGTAATCTGATTTTAGTTTCTCAGGGACAACGACTGTATTGTTGTGCCTCCTGTCATCAGGGCTGCCATCACGTGATGGTGCAAAGCCTTTAATTCTTCGTTTGATCGTTACGTCATCGCGGCCATGTTGATATCGCATTACTTCCTTTGTTAATACCACCAGCATGACCAGTATGTCTTTGCAATAGGCAATGTAGCTCACAAAGCACTCTGGATAACCGAGTAACGCACAAATGAAATAGGGAAATCGAAGGAACTATCAGATAATTTGTTATTTTTGTCTCTTGAAATACTTACATTTCCATAGAAAATGTCGAAGGAAAAATTGTCAGATGAAGTTTTATTAGAGGAACCGAAAAAGCCAAAGTACTTGGTTTCCTATCATGCTTTGTGCTAGAGATTAATTCATCATTTTCCATAAATCGGTTCACTGGTCAAACACAAAGCATTCAGTTGAGGTTGCAAGGTTCAAATTTGTATAAATCCTTTGAAAGTGCCTTGGCGCCTGGCTTGAGCGTTTTGTGTTTGACCAGTGAACCAATGTATGGAAAATGGTGAATATACTCGGTTTCCCATCATGCTTTCTGCTGGAGATCAATGCACATTGGCTTTTCAGTTTGACTCTCTTTATAATGCTTGTAAAGCATCGATACTTTGTATTTTTTCATCTTCAGCAATATCCTCCATAATGAACGAGCCTAACCTCTGTTACACATGGCTCTCGCATTACCGTACATTTGATGGTCGATATTTCTATTTTCCTGGTCGGTGTACCTACAAGCTTGTTCATGACTGTCGGGATGACATGTTCTCAGTTCACGTGTATCATGACCCCTATTGTCTAAGTCATTCTGGATGTAAGCGGTCTGTTAATCTTTATCTTGGTGGTTCGAATATCAAGGTAAGATGGCTATTGAAGAAATACAAAACGCAGCACACGAGAGAAGTGTTAGGAGAAGCACGACGCGTAGCGGAGTGCTTCTCGACACTTCTCGAGTGCTCTGCCAATCCCCATGTGCTTTATAACTGCACACAGCACAGTAAGCAAGTTTTTTATTTCTTTTATAAAAACATTATAAAATAACTGTTATGAATGTCGCGTTCTGATTGGTTTGGAGCGCGTGCTTTATGAGAGCACATTGCACGCGCGCGCACTTTCCGTAGTGTCATTCCTATCTAAAATAACGGTTACTGTAATCTGTATTTCATAAAAGAAATAAAAAACTTGCTTGCTGCATGTGCTGTGTGTCAATATGAATTACGATAACCATTATTTTGGTTAGGAATGACTCAACTGAAAATTCGAGCGCGTTCTTTGTGCTTTCATAATGCATGCGCTCATATCTGATTATAATGCAAGATTCATAATAGTTATTTTATAAGTAAGTTAATGCACGTATTTCTAGTCTCCTACGCAGCCGCTATTGGTGTCGTCACGCTAAGCTAACTCAGAGTGAGCGTTGCGTGACGACACTAATTGCGGCTGCGTACGAGACTAACGTATTTCAGATATCAGGGACATATCCAGCCATTCTTTAAAGGAGCTTCATGCAGAACACCTCATGGGTCCATACCCTGCCTACCCTGCCTGCCCTGTCTGCGCTGTGCCCTACAACACTAACAGCAAATAAACTCGATATCCATGGCATGCACATGTAGTAGTTGTTAAATTGGAGTTTTTTTTGTTTCTCATCCAATATAAAAGGGTTGAACCCAATGATCATTATTACTGATATTATCAACCAAATAAAACAGAGGCGTGCCCAGGATTATCAAAAGGGGAACGCTCCCCTTCAACCTCCAATCTTCCCTCTTTCCCTGACCCCAAAACACCGTTTTGTTTTCTTCTCTTCTCAGATCCAGTTAAACTTTGATTTATTTTATCCTAAGGTTCATCTTGAAGATCAAAAAGTACAGGTGGACAAAACGAACGTCACCCTACCCTACATAGTCAACAATGTCATCATCGAAAGGGTTTCCAGTTACGTCTTGGTCCATGGTTTCAGTGGACTAACAGTGCTTTGGGATGGGCAGGATAGCATTTATATTCATCTAACATCCAAGCACGTTAACACCACGTGCGGTCTGTGTGGGAACTACAACGGTCTACCAGATGACGATTTTGTAACTTTAAACGGTCAGCGGACGAGCTCTGTAGCTCAGTTTGGGAATAGCTGGCGCATGGCAAATGTGAAAGACACCTGTCCAAATACGCAAGAAGCGGAAACAAAATTACCTTGTCAAGGAGTGATTGGTGCGCATGTTAATAAGGTGCAGTATGATTATAGCCACGTTTCGCCTCTTCAAAAATTGAAGCTGGGCGAATGTCACTTAAGATAAAATGATATGCGTCGTCTCATGATATGGAACAGTCTTACAGATAAAGAGCTAGTTTTCTTCAGACCGTAAAAAGATTTCTAGTAGCTAATGTATAGTGCGATTTCACTGGGCTTTATTCTCAAATTATCTGTTCTTTTAAATAATCAAAGAGACCCAAAAGAAAACGATGGAAATAAGATTTACTAACTTTCTTTAGTCTACCAGCTACTTCACGGCCTGAGAAAAATCGCTCTAAACGCATTACTTCTTCGTAGTAAAGTCCATTCAATCAACCAATGTCATAAATTAAATACAGGAAGTATAGATTATAACTGGACACGAAGAAACGTGGCCGCTATTTTTGCGCCTAATATGTTAATAGCTCCCTTCTCTTTCCTCACCCCCAGTCCCCTATCTTCCTCCTCTCCTCTCTCTCCCCTCCCCAAAGCGCCGCTACGCAGGCTACTAATTATATTACAGATAACATTCATCTTGGCCCCTTTAACAGAGAAAATTATTGTCATCAACAGAAATGTTTTTGATTTAATAACAGTGCAATGATCATTCAATATATCTATTTATTATATAATTACTAATGAAATATCTATTTTTCGATCTCTATTTCTAAAAATTGATATCTTCACACGTGAAAATAACACCATTGCTACGCTCACTCGTGAGAGATCTTTTCAACACTTGAAGATAAAATTCGTATCTCCGCGCGCCCATGTAATATCCTCTATATGTTGTACTGCAGACCCAAGAGAAATGCAAGCTGCTTCAAGATCTTGGGATTTTCGGCCGATGTCACGCAAGGGTGGACCCAACACCATACATCGATATGTGCAAACAAGAGGCATGTAGATGTGTATTAAACAACATGACTGACTGTATCTGTGATGCGTTAACACAGTATTCCAGGGCCTGTTCTAGGAATAAAGTTCATTTGCAATGGAGGACAGAACGTTTATGCCGTAAGTAGGTTTCTAAAAAGCTGTACATACTATGTAATGAATATTGAGACCTTTTTCTCAAGGTTGCGCGCTCACTCAAATTTAAGAAACTTGAAGGGCCACGATACCAGAACAGGAGCTTCATAATGAGAATTATCATACATTTCTATGAGATTTTTTGACACCAATTCATAAAATCGATTATTCTCCTCTTCAAATATAGAACTGGCTTCTCCATTTTACTGAATTTGCGTATTTCAGTCCGTTAAGATTGGATGCGCACGCAGCATTGAGAAAATGGTGTTTGCGCACGCTTATAAAGCGTTTTCACTCACGTGAGAAGGCATCCATACAAAATAGAAACTTTCTGCACAGTATTTGCATAAATATAGAGTTCAATTCCTGGAGGATAGAAAATGTATTGTTTTGGTACCCCATAATGGCATCTGTGACGTCACGTGAAAACGCTCTATACTTTCCATTCTTTTCCCTGAATGAACTCTTTTAAAACTGAATAGAATGCGAGGCTAACATGAAAATACAAAAGAAATGCCACAAATTCCATCGAGAAAAAGTGTGATTTCTTTTGTATTTCCATGTTATTCTCGACATACGTCGAATGTATCTCACCATATAAGGTATGCTATTTTATCATCACATTTTTGTTTTTAGAAATCTGACACGTCTCCCAGGGGATGCGCAAGTGTAGCCATCACATCCTTCTCCGTAAATGACGTGCGCATTTCTAGCCATTGCATCCGTCTGACTATGAATTAGGTGCACATGCATTTGTAAACAACAAATCCTTCTCCCTAGCATCAAATCCATCTCCTAACAAGGTGCTTATCTACAAAATTACTTGTTCTTGATTGGTTGATAAGCTGTCAAGTTGTTCTCAATCCGTGCAACTAATTAATGGCACGCACGCGTACGGTTTGAATAATACACAAAAAGTTTATTTAATATAATCAACGCGTTTTTATTCTTGTGTTATTAAAAGGAAATACCACCTCAGTTATCGAAGAATTGATTCAAAAAACCGCAATAATCCCTTTCACAGTTCCCTGCGCCATCTTGAAAGGTAGCCATGTCTTTGCATCGAAGCGAGACGAACGGTGAGCTTGCAATGATAGAGACTTTTTTTAACACCTTGAACAATTATTCACATGACTTAATCATTGCAAGCTCACGGTTCGTCTCGCTGCGATGCAAAGGCACGGCTACCTGTCAAGATGGCGCAGGGAACTGTGAAGGGGACTATTAATGGAAGCACCTTCATTTCACGGGCGTTTTTGACTAATTCTTCTCGAACGGTGATATTTCCTATACTAATTATTTAAAACATCATTCTAATACTAAATATTTTTGATATTCCACATTAGCTGTAAGCTGTCCTTCAGGGTTTGTACACATCGAATGTGGTTCAACTTGTCCTCAAACTTGTCAGCTGAGGAAGCGCAGCTATGTGTGTCCACAACACTGCATCGATGGCTGCATGTGCCCTGATGGGACGATGTTGGATGGAAACAGATGCATTAAGAAAACAGAGTGTCCGTGTGAACACCACAAGAAACGCTTTGAATCTGGAACGGTCATTCAACGTGACTGCAATCAGTGGTTAGTGCGTACACTATACTCCTGGGTCCGGTTGTACGAAGGGTGGATAGCGCTATCCAACAGATAAATCCTTATCCAGTGGTCAAGTCGATGCTGTTATACAATAAATTTATCCACCCTTTGTACAAACGTGGCCTGGAATTACAAAATATATCTATTGCATTTGTTTATACATATTTTTTCGTCTTTCTAAATCATCTCTTTGATTTTCATCTTAGCGTTTGCAAAAATGGAAGATGGAATTGCACAAGCAACCACTGTCCAGGTATAATGGATGCTTCTCATGCAGTACTTACCAATGCAGTACTTGTATAGTGTGTTATTCATAACGGTCATTAATAGATTGTAAATCTTCTGCAGATAGCCTTCTGCTTGGTATGTTCCACGCTGAAGGTTTCTTCCATACTGAAGCGCGCGCGAATATTAAGCATTTATTGGATGAGGTTGAGCATGATATCGTA
>NW_022261666.1:43495-58702 GCF_009602425.1 Actinia tenebrosa | reverse complement strand
CAGTGGGTGGTTCTTAATGTATTCAAGATTATTTCAGCAAAGTTCCAGCTCGAATGAAAGAGTTTTAATTTTGGAGCGATTTTCGTCCAAGTGGCAGATATTCGACAAATGCCCGGACTATCCACCACATGCTGTTTTTGTGATGCCCAAAAATAATAATCCATACAATACAATAAACTTTATTAGGTTCTCAATATGGGATCTTCATAACTAATTTAAATTAAAAATAATTACAAAAATACATGAATAGAGAAAAATATATAAATATAATAAGATATATAGTTTTATGATAATCCATAGTTTTATGGTAAGTACGAGATGTAAAAAAAAAACAACTTCAGATAGATCATTATGCTAAGGGTTTTTGTGTGGCGCATGCATGATAGCGCAAACATTAGCTCCGTGATTCGCGATTATATTTCTAAATAAACCGCGTGATGCGTCATCGCATATCGTAAAGTTTCGTAATGCGTGATGCGTGATAGGGCAAAACAACTTTCCGTGACGCGTGGTTTTTATAAAAAATTCAGCGTGAAGTATGATGCCGCCCCCCATCTTTGCCGCGCTGATTACTAAAAGCCTTGTATTTCTTAGGTATTGCAAATAACAAGACACCAGTCGTCTTTTCTGCCTCATCTTCAAAGTCCTTCTACTACAAACCCTCCCTTGGACGTCTAAACAACAGGCATATCGTTGGTAAGGGCAGTGGAAGTTGGTGTAGCCATCTAACAAACGACTCTGATCCTTATTTACAAGTAGATTTGGGATCTGTATATAGAGTGACCAAGATAGCGACCCAGGGGAATCCTGTGTTGAATGACTGGGTTAAACACTATCGAGTTCTGTACAGTACTAATGGAATAAACTGGTTAAAGATCAAGTCAAATGGCAAAGAAATGGTAAGTCCGATACGATGATCCTACAGTCACATGTTGACTACATGTGCTACCAGCTTTGGCCATATCTCGAACATAAGGCGAGAGGTTGCTAGGTCTCTCCTTTGATTCAAGGGTTTTTCTCCGTGTTCTCCGGTATTCCTCCCTTCACAAAACCTAACACGATAAATTCGGAATCCATCTGTGATTTAGCCGTGACCTGACTTGGGTCGGCCCAGAGGTTGTTTCAGGGTTTAATCTGTGAGTTAGCCATGCCTTAGATCAGCCCATAAGTTATTTCAGGGTTTGATGTGTGACTTAGCCGTGCCCTCACTTTGATCAGCCCCCCGGGGGGGAGGATACCACCCCAACTTGGGTAGGAGTGTGCCGCCAGGACCTCAAAACCCTAACCCTATCCCAGACTAAAAGACGGAAAAGACGGTTTTACAATCGATTGCAATCAATATTTACTAACATATTTATTGTTTTTGGTCGGCAGAAAGCGTAGCCTATTCGCTAGACAACAACGACCAAATCGTTAACCCTATCCCAGACTAAAATGATACTCTATCCCAGACAAATTGTCAAAAAATGATACCCTACCCCAGACCCAAAAGCCGAAAAACCATACCYTATAGGGCGGCACATACCCGTATAGCAAATATAGGGGAGTACCCCCCGGGGATCAGCCTAGAGGTTGTTTCAGGATTAATTTGATCCATGAGTTAGCCGTGTCCTGACTGATCAGTCCATAGTTTATTATCCTAGGGTATCGATAAAATTTGGAGGTTTGAAGGCTGCATACTGTGGACTTGCGTGACTTCAAATCTCATGACTTTACTAACCGAGTTGAATATGTCATTTCTAAGATATTTGATGGCAATAGTGATCGTCAGACCGCGGTGACTAACAAATTTCCAGAACCAATCAACGCCCAGTACGTCAGGATTAATGCCCTTCGGTGGAACCGTCTTGCTTGTTTGCGTATTGAACTTTATGGTTGTAACACAACAGCACCTTCACCAACTACCTTGGTACCAACTACGAGATACTGTCCAGAGTTCAGGTACGATAAAAAAACACGCATTCTGCTTGAGTTTATTAGGCTCAGGTAAAATGTCCAACTTCAAATGAAGCCAATTGAAACGATGGATAACAAGGTGGTCTTCTTTGATGTTATTAGGTTCGGCTCATTTAAAGTTCTTAGTCATTTGTGCTACTGTATTATTATCATTATTTATTTTTACGATCGCGACGTTTTTTTCGCGCGCTTCTTCTCCTTTTTAGACTTCAGTCTCGAAGAAAAGTGATTAAGATGGATAATGTCCGAGGTACAAACCGACAGCACGAATCATTTCAAATATCTGCGCTTAAAAAGAGAATAAACCTCACTAGGACTGGACCTTTTAATTTGCTAGAAGTTTGGCTTGGAAATTAGATCAGGATCTCCCTTAAAGAACCCATCTTTCTTTTGGAAATTGAAACTGTTTCCCTCCAGTAGATAAGTGAATTGTGCTTCTTGTCCCTTCAGATGTGACAATGGTAAATGTATCCCGTACCGCTGGGTCTGTGACAACGATAATGACTGTGGGGAGTGGTCTGATGAGCGCTGTAACATCACCTGCAACTCTAAACAGTTCCAGTGTGGCAATGGCAAGTGTATTGATCGTACGTTTGTCTGTGATGGTGATGATGACTGTGGTGACAGATCCGATGAGATTTCGTGTCATAACGTTACGTGCGCAGAATTCACTTGTGGGAATGGATTGTGCATACCTTATAAGTAAGTATCTGTCTTCCTTACTGCATACTGTCACAATGTTACGTGCGCAGAATTCACTTGTGGAAATAGATTGTGCATACCTTATAAGTGAGTATCACTCTTTGTTACTCGCTGGATGTTAACAGTGAAAATTGGCTGTTATTTGGCAAGTTTACAATGCTTTCCATGATATTTGCTTACCATTGTTTTCATTGCTACGCACTGATCGAGACAACAGTCGCGACGTGTTGATTAATCGGGCAACACACTCCCGTCAATCAAATAAACCGTTCTCGTACTTCAGGTATCTTTAGACCACTATGCAAAATTTTACTAGAAATTACCTTGATGTATAGTCAACGTACTATGGGATTTGCACTCAATAATACGAATAAAGCTGATACAATTATCTGATACCCTCCCTTTCGCTCACTAAGGTTTGGCAGAGAAGGGTCTGGGTAAATCAAGACTAATATATATTTGGTAATCTACTAATGTAGGTTTCTCTGTGATGGAGTATCAGACTGCAGCGAAGGTGAAGATGAAAATCAAAACTGTCCAACCCACGTGACCACACCGAGCAACTCGTGCCCAGGGTTTACGTGCAAGGACAGTTCTTGCATTCCACAGGGTTACCGTTGTGATTTTTACGAGGACTGTCCCTGGGGAGAGGACGAGGAAGGATGTCCTTGCAAGAACGACACAGAATGGCGGTGTGAAAAGAGCGGGAAATGCATAAGGAAGGAGCACGTTTGTGACGTGTTTGTTGATTGTCCTGATGGTGAAGATGAAGAAGGATGTCCAACCACTGAAAACATGGTTACCAATACTGCTAGCACAACAGCAGCAGCAAAGATCCCTAAAACTACTGAAACGACGACAACAACTAAACTACCAACAAATTACTCACAGACAACAACCAAGATTCCACAACCAAAGACCACTGAAATAACAACAACTAAAATAAAAACGACTGAGCCCACAACTAAGCTTCCAAAACCACACACTACTAAAAAAACGATAAAAACCACAGAAATACCAACCACTGTCACAAAGACAACAACAAAGATTCCACAACCAGAAACCGCTGAAACACAAACGACAACGATAACTGAAATACCAACAACTGAAGGGCCCACAACTGTCAAACAGTCAACAACAAAGATTCCACAAGCACAAACTACTGAAACAACACAAACGACAACGATAACTGAAACACCAACAACTGAAGGGCCCACAACTGTCAAACAGTCAACAACAAAGATTCCACAACCACTAACTATTAAAAAAACAACGAAGGCAACTAAAATACCAACAATATTTACACAGACAACAACGAATACCCCAAGCCAACAAACTACAACAACTGAAACGCCAACAACTGTCACACAAACAACCACTACTAGCTCCACAGAACAAATAACAAGTGCTAAGCCGACGACTTCAAAACCTGTTACCACAGTGAAATGGCCGATGTTGCCCACAGCTCACACCACCAGTACAACTGTCCCTAAATGTAAGTAAGCAATGACAAAACGATGTAAGGTTTTTTATTGTGGCACCCGGAAAATCTTGCTTCGGCCAAACCTTTGATGAAAAAAAATCATACAAGATCTTTTATCAGGTTTGATACAAAAGAGGCCTGTTTCATAAAGCCGTTGTCATCGCCAAAGAACATTCCGACATGGAAATGGTTTCGTTGATTACAAAGAACATTGAATCAGTCTCAACACTAAGGTCCATGTTCTTGACGAGAATAAGAAGCAGAAACACAAGTCATTCCAGCTATTCTTGGATCAGTTGGAATGACCTATCTCCTATCACTTTTCGCCTATCGCCTATTTTGCCTTTAGCCTTTGGCGATGACAACGTATTTTGAAATAGGTGTATCGGTGTATGTATAGTCAGATTTGAGTCACTTGGAGTCGTCATGAACCAATAAACCCCTTGCATTGATTTTGCTATAGGAATCGTTCAGGGGGACAGGACAATAGGCCGTTTTTTCTTATGCAAAAAGCATCCATTGTTTTGACCCCCAGAACAATTCCTCTCGGGCATCAGTGCAAGGGGTCTATAGCGCGACCGAATCCATTTTTTAATAATGATACGCCTGGGGATTGAGGAATATTTTTGTTGGTACTTATTAATTGCTCCAATGGTGTCATTTCTACTTCAGATTGTCCTCCTGATTGTTTCTGCCTCGTGTTGTGTGATAGGAAGGTTGAATGTCAGAAGTCAACCTGTCCTATAGAAGGATGCATTTGTACAAGCGAAAGATACAACAATGGAAGTCACTGTATACTACCCATGCCTGATCCATGCTTACCTCAATGTATTCATAACGGGGCTTCCTACAGGGTACGTAACTGTGTAGCGTAGTATCCACTGTATACTACCCATGCCTGATCCATGCTTACCTCAATGTATTCATAACGGGGCTTCCTACAGGGTACGTAACTGTGTAGTGTAGTATCCACTGTATACTACACATGCCTGAGCCATGCTTACCTCAGTGTATTCATAATGGGACTTCCTACAGGGTACGTAACTGTTTGGTGTAGTATCCACTGTATACTACCCATGCCTGACCCATGCTTACCTCAGTGTATTCATAACGGGGCTTCCTACAGGGTACGTAACTGTGTGCGGGTATGGTAATCGCTTGTCCATGATTGCTACCATGTACATAACTAATAATATACTCCCATCAATGGTTCCGCCTTAGGTCAACACGAAGATCATCGGGTTCAGTGAAGATCGCTGCCAGGAATGTCGTTGTAAACGGACTCCCAGGACAATTGGAGATGTTTCAGTGCAGTGTTATAAAGTGTGTGACGTCACTTGTCCTGAGGTTAGCCTTTTCTTTATTTTAATAAATAGTGTCTAAATCTGAGTCTATGAGTCGAACCCAGGGTTGGTATCATTTCATTATTTTAAGTCATTGTTTTCTGTAAGTAACAATGAGCACTATATATGCTGTACAGATATTTCAAGAAAAGGTTGGTGAAGGTAATTTTGTATTTTGCTTATCAAGCTTGAAATGTGTTGAATCATATGTAAATAATAGAAGGAAATATAACAGGAAAACGTGCAGACAAAGTTTGGGAAAATTTCATATCCTTTCGCTGATTGCACTGACATATCGCCGATAGCGGTACATTTTAGGCTTGGTATTCAACATGCAACCATAGTCTATGAACTATGATGTAACTAAACCTTCCAATTTTACACAAATGTAAATAGAAGAAAGAGGCTCGCCTTCTCAGAGAGTAGTGAAAGTGAAAATCTACACTCTTCTATGCGTTGTTTATTCCATTCTCTTGTAATTAGAGTTACATCTGATGATTTTCCTTTGCCAATAGTTGTTGATGTAGGTGTTGACTGTATGTTTAGGGTTATCGCGCGGTACCTATATATCACCCCCATAGATGCTGCAAGTGTTTCCCCATAAGACCAGGTAAGAAATCTATCTTCTTTTTAGGCTTGCACACAAATAATGGCTGTAAAAGTATTTGACTGGATGGCACTGAAATGGTTTGATTGACATAACTTTAATGGATTGCGGGAGGGGGCGGTGCATTTCAATGACATGAGGTTACACGTCAAAATCATGATTCTTACCAAGAATGTTGAGTTTTTTAAAGGCTTCGGGGCTTGTTTTGACAAAGTAACCGACAGAAGCTTTTTAATTGTTAGACCATCATTTCTTGATCACATTTTCTGCGGCATACTATTTAATTTAATGTTTCCTTGCTTTGTGAGACTCTGCGGCCTTTCTTTCCCAATAACATTCTTTGGATTTTGATTCCTAAATCACTATGAGCACCCTTTTATTATCGATCGAGACTCGTGTACGCCACTTAACTGTTTCATAGAATAGAATAAATATGTTGATGCTTAAGTTCATTGACCTTTCTCACTTGTTTGTAGTAACCACACCAATAATAACATCAAAAACCACACCCACTACGATCATCAGTACCACAGAAAAAACAGAACAGCCAACCAGACCTGTGACAGTACCTGGCGTGACTACAAGCGTTACAACAACTACACGTTCCAGTACACGGAATAACGTTACAGAACAAGCTGTTCCAACTACTCAAGGTCTTCAGAAGAACGTCACGAAACCTAACTTGACAGAGAGAGTCACGACAGGTTCCACTTCAGTTAGTGGTACCCAACAGCCTGTCACGCAATCTAACGTGACTACTGCTTCGTCAATCGCCACAGCACCAACAAGACATCCTGATGGTGTTACGAGTGGTAAACTCGATTATTGTTTTTAAATGGGAAGGAAGGGTGGATGGATGAAAGGAAGGAAGCTGGGAAAAAAGGAATAAATCAATGGGCGGACAGATGGATAGAGGGAGGGAGGGATAGACGGACGGATTAGTGGGTGTGTAGGTGCATGAATGAATGGTGCAGGTTGAATGAGTGATATTGTGAGTTAGGAGTGGTGGATGGATAATGGCTAGTTGGAATATAGGTAGATATAAGGATGGATGGATGGATGGATGGATGGAAGAATAGATAGATTAGTAATTAAGTGCGAAGAGATTGAGTAATTGATGAGGGAGTCAGTGATCGAGTGAATAACTTATTATTTTGTACAGAAAGGTCGGTTAACGAATAAGTTCTCACGGGTTAATGTCTCATATTTAACAATGCCAGCACCTCCCTGCATGTGGAGCAACTGTTCTTGTACACCCACGTGTGATGACATTGCTACAAGAAAACATACCAACAGTACCCCCTGTGGGGCACGGAATTGTCGACCTGGTTGCCAGTGTCCGGTGGGTTATGCATCATTTAACAACAGTTGTGTCGTCCCAGCCCAAGAGTGTCCTTGCTTTCATGATGGGCGCTTTTATAAGGTAAGGTATGGAATTTAACGATGTGTAACACAGGGGGAAGTGGCACTTCTTGGTAACTTTAGCGTAGAAGTAAAATCAATAAACTGCAATGGCAACAATTGCTGAATTTTAATAACCTGATAAAAGTGTGTTGTCAGTCAGAAAGAATTCTATTGAAAACTTGTGATTCAGCTGATGAACATTCCGCATGAGAAAGGAAATGACGTCCAGTGAAACCAAGTATCATGAGTGGAGCAGTGGTCGTGTAAGGATTTTGATACACACGATATATTTACAGGCAAAACGCCTGCTCTAGAATGAAAGCACAGCTGATGTCCCTGAGTCGAATATTTTTAATAGACTATTTCGACGAAGCGGCAGACCTCTTGAATAGGAAGGCCTTATGGGACATCCAGAAGGAGAAGACTCCACGATATTTGAGAGATTTCCTCAGTTGTGGAACTGTGAATTTTTCAAATTCATCTCTTGTCAAATTGTCTTGTTATAAACCGTAAATGTAAAACGACGCCATTTATGTAACAACGCTTTGTCTATTTGCCCCCTGGATGACCCACACTGTCTTGTGATTCAAGATGGCCGCCGCATCGTCAATGTAGCCCATTGCATCGATCTTTTTTCTTTCTTTCTTTCAGGCTGGTGATTCGTTCAATAATGGTACTTGTTCGACGTGTTTGTGCATACAGGACAGCCTGCAGTGTGTGGAGAGCTGTAACATCCACAGTTGCCCACAGGTAGAGGAACAACTGCATCAGTTCCAAATCATTACCTTCATTAGCTCTCGTTTATCCAAAGGCAACAGAATGTAAAGTTATCTGCACTAAATAGACCGATTTCTTCTTGGTGCAATGTTTTCCTACCCTGCGAACCGGCTCTCTGAGGGGGGGGGGGGGGGGGGGCGTTGCCTTAATAGACCACGTGTCATTGAGTCGTATCCAATTCATGTCTTGCGCAACAGTTAAACAAAAAGAATATACTCTAGGGAATATCATGTGCTCTGAAATGGAAAAACATAGCCTGCGAACCGGCTCTCTGGGGAGAAGGGAGTAGGGGGAGAGGAGAGGGAGAGCCACGAGTGAATGAGTTAATGTTTTCTTTTCTTGTTCTAAAGGGTAGTGAACTCATAGATACACCAGGAAAGTGTTGCTATTGCCAGAAGATAAAAAGTAAGTAACAAAGCGTAACTAGGTTTGTGTCGTAAATGGAGCATACGAAAACAATGGAAAGCCATTTCGCTGTTGTCGCAAGTCGTAACTTGTACGTGCTGTAAGTCAGCCAAGTCATTGCTATGGCATGTTGTACCGTGTACGTAAAACCGCTAGAACTATCTAGATTACAGAGCTATTAAAACGAGCTATTCTAAATGATTTCTATGCCATTTCTTCCAGTTTGTCCAGTGAATATGGTGTACTCCAAGTGCTCGTGTAATGTCACGTGTTCTAGTCCCAGCATGCATTGTGACCTAAGCAAATGCATTCCCGGATGTCAGTGTCGCGTTGGTACTTATGATAACGGCTCGGCTTGTGTGCCATTGAAGCAATGTTACTGTATTCGTGATAATGTAATAAGAAAGGTTAGTTATTGGTTATTTTATTACAAGTTATTCCATTATGATTTAGAAATAGATATGTACCCAAGTCACAAGGACTGACTCAATGGATTGTAAGCGCGGTAAACGAAAAGAGTCTATAGACATTGTGATTGCAGAAGACATTTGACATCAAATCACTTGAAAGCCCTAGCTTGTTCCTTCCTGGCATAACCAGATCCCGCATACAGGGAACGTTCCCAGGGAGTCATTTTGCTCTAACACGAAGTGAAAGACCTGGTATAATACCAAAAGTGAAGGAAGACTGTCAGTGTTTGAGGTTAGACTTGAAGTAGTTAGTAGTAAGAGGGATCCAAGTTTATTGCTTATCACGATGAAAAGATTAGGAAGATTACTAGGATTTCTAAGAGGTGGGGTGCAGCTATAACCCTAATTTTCTATCTAGAGATAGTTACATAAACGTACATCGTTTTACATATTTTAGAGCAACGAAACATGGCGTGAACAAAACTGTACTCTCTGTAAATGTCTGAGGGGTTCGGTGAAATGTGGACACGTCTGTGATATAACGGCATGTACAGAGGCAAGTAAAAAAAATGACCAGATACGTGATAACATAACACCTGTAATACACATACAACCCTAATTCATGAACAAAACTGTGTTCTTTGTAAATGTCTGAGGGGTTCGGTGAAATGTGAAATGTGGCATCCGGCAGGGGTGGTTCCATGAATTCCATTGAGGCTCCCCTTTGGTGACATCTTGTAGAATGAAATTGGGACCGCCCCTTAGTGAAGCTGACCGCGCCAGCTTTTTCTGCGTGGCGGCCATTTTGAAACCCAATTTCTGGATCCGCCACTGCAGAGGCAAGTAAAACAAACTGACCATTAACATGATAACATAACACAGGTATAGACATACAACCCCTAATACACCACCTTTCATACATCGGTCCACTGGTCACACACACAGTAGTTTCAAAGGATTATTCACCTCGGTTGAATGCTTTGTGTTTGCCAAATGAACCAATGGAAAATAGTGCAGTATCCCTCGAAACCTACAGCACTTAAAGAAGATAATCCACTTATATTTTCAGGGACAAGAGATAGTTTTGCCTTCAAACAGTTGCTGTTTTTGCCAGTTGAAAGGTACGTTCAATGTGCCACAGGTAGCCTATAGTCTTGTAAGTATTCTGAATGTATTGATGTTCTGAATGTAGAGAGAGCGTGGAACGAAACTATCAAAAACTTTTATCAGTCTTGAAAGTGTTCTGATGTATTGGTGTAATGTGAAGCGAGTATAGATAGCGAACTGCTACTCTTCCCGGTAGACCGAGGTAGTTGGAATTTTWTAATCGCCTTCGTAGCGTCTGTTATGTTAACCGAGATAGTACATTTCAAATCGACCACGTGGTGCCAATGTTAAACCACGTGGACAATTTTTTACACCACGATTAAAACTTGACTGAATTTTGATCATGTGGTGTAAAAAGTTGTCCACGTGGTACAACATTGGCATATCTCTTGTAATAGAGGTTTTGCATCATCACGTGACGGCAGCCATGTTAGATGGCAGGAACAATACAGTCGTTTTACATAAGAAAGAATTCAATTCCCAAGAGCAAAGGGATTTTACTGTTCTGCCATCTAACCACAGGCAGCCCAAGCTGTAATATGGGGGTGGACACGTGATGGTGCAAAACCTCTATCTAGTGTATTTTGATATGCAATTTTATCAACTAAATTGAATTTGCTTATAGCAACAACACCAACGACCCCAACCAGCCATGTGACGACTTCTAGAAACCATACCGAGCCTCTACCTACAACTATATCCAACGAAACAACACAAGAAAATGCAACTACTACACCTGCACCTCCTTTAACGACGTTAACACCAACCAAATATAACAATACTAGAGAAAATATCACAACTGTGGTACCAACCATGTCCAGTGAAAGTATTACTACGACTGGGCCGATCAGCAGTACAACAATGGCAGAAAACGTAACAACATCGCCTATAGTACCATCATCTGCTCCAGCACCTACTTCCACGGGCACAGAAAATATCACGACAACTTCACCAAACATAACACCAGAAAACACGACTACATCATCACCCCAACCTACAACAACCCATCCAAGAACAACAGCATCATCTACAACTACTAGTTATCTTCCACCAAGTGCTCGACCAACTGAAGGCGTCATTCAACCATGTAAGCTGCACTCGACCCTTATGAACTACACAGACAGCAAAGGTTGTAAGAGCCAACAACAGTCACAAGAAACAGCCTGTCAGGGAGGATGTTGGTCAAGTTTTATCGCAAATATAACCTTCCCTCGTCTAACACATTCATGTCGATGCTGTAAACCCGTCGAGTTTGATACTAAGAACACGACTTTGAAATGTCCTGGTGGTGATGTCAAGGTTCATCAATACCTTGTGATTACATCATGTGAGTGTCAGGACTGTGAGCAGAGAGAATATCTAGACAAGCTGGTTCAGACGGCGATGAGGATAACCAAAAACAACACGACAGATTTTCACTCACATGGTAACTAACGTAATATTATATCTGTATGGAAAATGAACATGGAAAAGCTTCATTCAATAGACTAGTCATGGTAACTGAGATACGACGAACGGCGAATAGCTCAGAAATGACATTTACTTGGTAACTTGTGTACAGATCTAGAGACAAATATTTATGCTGTATTGTCAATACCAATTCTGTTTAGAAAAATACTCTTTCTTTAATGCTACATAAAAGGTAATTACGATTTAACCATAGATTCTACTTTCTTTCTCTAAGTATATATTCAAATGGAACAAAGAAGACCAGGTTAAGCAAAGCGAAAAGGAAAACGGGTTGCTATCAATAGATTGAGAATGGAGGGGAGGCAGGTGTTTTCCCTTCACGTAAGGCTGATTATGAGATTCAGTAATTCATCTGATTGTTACCAAGCAATTCGATCATGAAAAAAGTTCAAAAATCCTATAAAAGTGTTGTAGATTCGTTTAACGCTACACAGTTTCTACCCTGCGAACATAGGGTTACTTATCTGCTCCTTCATAGAGCTGAGTGCCAACAGAAAGGGACAGAAGAAAACCTCTGCAAGCACGGTACAAAGTTACAAACAATTGCTGTGGTAACGAGTACAAAAGCCAATGCTCACTGTGATTCTGCACCTGTTAAAACTATTCTATTTCTAAGTTATATAAAAATGTTCCAATAGAAAACGATAAAACTATATATCTATAGTGATTTACAGCCTTTATGACGCTATTTACATTATCAATATTGTTTATAATTTATATTATCTAATATTACCTGACGTCTGCAGTCAGTTTAAGACGGCACGTATAATTATTGTAGGAGGCATCTCCTGGACAAAACTGTAGAATATAGAGAGGCACCATCACGTGATGGCAGCCATGACAGGAGGCACAACAATAGAGTATTTCCCCCCCTGGAAAACTGAATTCTTTCTTATGTAAATCAGATTAGATCAGATTCAATTGTTCCTGCTTCCTGTCATGGCTGCCGTCACGTGATGGTGCAAAGCCTATGAACATGCATATCACAGGATTGCTTACATTCTATGAGTTCTATGACACTAGCATGTAATACCTTAAGAACATGCTGTCCGCGTCTGCATCTTATGTTACTCACGTTCTTCGCTCATGTCTCCATAACATAGCTTGTATCCAATACTTGGAGCTCACTTTGTTCACAGCCAGTGTTTCTTAAATGAACTCACAGATATCTATCCCTCTGGGTCATGGGTTGCAGTTCGTCGCTCATGTCTCCATATCGTAGCTTGTATCCAGTACCAGAGTTCACCATGTCACGACATGTTTCTCACATGAACTCACATATGTGTCCACATCCTGCAGGGCACCAAATATTATTGGAGAACCATTCTTGTATGTGTGTTAAATGACCACCATGACCACATCCCTGACACCACACATATGATCCTCGAACAGACAGGTGACTGGAAACACAAACACATTTGAATCGTACTTTAACTGAATCAATTGCCGAGTTAAAACAAAACGATTTGGATCTAGAAGTGTAGTTTCTGAGTTGCGTTCCTAAAAATGACATAAGATAGCTTACTTTTCAAACTCATTAATAATTTATGAGGTCAATGACCAATGGCGACTACCTAACACCCTGGGCCAAGATATAAGTTGACGAGTGGATAGTGCTATCCGACGAAATTATCCATTGGATAAGGATCTAGCCGTCGGATAGCGCTAATTACTCTTCTTACAACTAGGCCCTCGTAGAACAAGGTGAACGACAAGACAGAGATTGATTAACCAGCCATCAGCAGGTTTCTCTATTTATTCCCCTCTCTCAAAGCTGTTACACAGGTTATGAGGGGTCATCACCAATACAACTTGGGAAGCACGGGTGGTGCGCGTTACTTACGTGCCGCCTCTCACCAATGCAACCCGGCTTCGAATCTCGGGCTGTGTGTCATATGTGAGTAGAGTTGTTTGTTGGTTATCTTCTGTGCTTCGAGGGTTTATTCCACTGACTTTCTAATTCAATCTTGGTGAGCTTCTCCTAGTTAGAGCCTAGCACTGTTGTGATTGTCCCATGATGTCATACAACAGCTTAACCTTAATAGTTTAGATTTTTTATACTTACCATAGCGAGCAAGGCTCTATAAGACTCATACATCGTTTACAAAACCATCCTGATTTAGACAGAGGTTTGTTACATCGGCCACAAGATGCGTACACAGTTGTAGATTGCTGGGGGAAAAGAAATAGCATTAGAACGAACACCAATGAACATCAGTGGATTGATTTTGTTACTTGGTTTCAATTTACATCATTTCCTGTACCATGTGGAATGTTCATCAACTGAATCACGATTTTTTTCAATAGAATTCTTTCTGGCTGAACACATGGTGGTAAGTGTTTGACCACCATTTGGAGCAGATAATGAGATCTAAAGACTTTATATCAGCTGATGGACCCTTGAATAAGAGGCTAACATGGAAATATAAAAGAAATATCACAAATGCCATCGAGTAAATGTGATTTCTTTTGTGTTTTCATGTTAACCTCTCATCCACGATAATTTTGAGAAGGGTCCATTGTAACAAGATGGAAGTCTCTTTTCTACGAGACGCTATTGTTTATGGATTACCAGGTTTTGCGTGTTGACGATAGGTAAACTTGATAACTTGGTGATTTCGTTTGCTACGGACCACATTTCCAGTCTACGAAGAAGATCTAAAAAAATATGTGAAATTAGTCAGTCTGTCAGTCATTGAATAGATGAATAGATGGTTGGATGAATTAGCAAGTGAATGAGTCAGTGGACGGAAGATTGGATGAACGACTTTATGAGTAAATGAAAAAATGAGAATGTGAATGAATGAAAATAAACAAATGAAAATACATAAGATAATAAATTTGCGCATTCAATACATCAACTAGCTTTAGATACATCAACTAGCTTTATCATACCAATGTAAGACATGAGCCACAGTTCTTGTGTCTGTTCGTCGATCTTATGTCGTATTCTGTCACCAAGTACAATTAATAATGATGCAGACATCTGCACGTCACCCTAAAACAAATGATCGTATCCATATCCGACACAGGAAGCCCAAGCTATAGTTACGAAATCCTATACAACTATTTTATAAAGGCTGGTGAAAGCCCATTTACATGTTGCATAACAAGCCCGAACTGAACCATGAGCGATGTGAATATAATCAGAGAAAGGCCACAACAATATGAAATTTTTCTAAACTTTGTCTACACGTTTTTCCGGTATATTTTCTGCTTTGCTGATATTGTAAAACATTGTCAGTGTTAGCCGAATTGGTCTATTTATCCTCCATATATACGATTTCGTAACTATAGCTCGAATAAACTATGTTTAGAAATGACACGTCTTTGCTGAGAAAAATTGTTTTACCTCTTCTGCGAAATGTTGGAGAACATCGACGATCAAAGACGTAAAATCCCACTTCGGAAGAAACTGAACGAAAGAACGCCATTAGAGAGGACGGAGTTACATGATGCATACTTTGGTTGATTGGCTAGAGAAGTACGAGATAAATAAAAAGAGGAGAAGAAAGGAAGGAAGGAAGGAAGGAAGGAAGGAAG